>MDKI01167174.1:0-25951 GCA_005239505.1 Nicotiana paniculata
GCTATTTGATTTCAATCGATTATTGCCAATGGTTGTTGCAAGTGTGTTAAAAGTGTTGGTTGTATCTCTTGATTCTGTCATAATACATAAAGATTGAGTTGGGTTGGCAGCTTTACGATGTTTTACATATATTCTGGTTGGTTTTATTGTGAACTGATATTGGTTGAAGCTTACGAGTTATATTGTTTTCTATTTGAAATTTGTTGAAACAAATTTTGGTGTAATAAGGGGGCTGTGATAAGGGTGGATAATTGATTGTGCTATTGTGAGTAGGTGGGATCGGGTTGCACGCTGCAACAAGACAATGATAAGGGAGAATATGCATGTTTTACTGTTTATAAAATAAAGGCTGGAACACTCATTGTTGTATTGTCATTATTTCATACTTTGCTTTTACTATTATTTCAAAGTGAAACTTGTTTCTGTTTACAATTTGTCGAGACATAAATATTGTGAAAGACTTTGACTTGAAAAGTGGTGATAAGGGTTCTGTGATAAGGGTGGATAATTGATTGTGATACAAGTGAATAAATTGATTGTGATACGGGTGAATAAATTGATATGATATGTCTGGTGGGATCGGGTTGCACGCCGCAACAAGGAGCAATAAGGGAGGACAATTATATTTTACTGATTTTCAAAGAAAGACAAAGATTTGAAAACTACTATTTTATATTACTATTTTTTAATATTTTGGCACTACTTTTATTTAAAGTTAAAGTTCGAAAATTCTGAAATTATTTGAGAGTTTGTTATAGCTGAGGCCTGGAAAAGGCGCCTGAGTTATTTCATTATTGTTGCAGTACTTAATTATTTGTTTAGATTTCCTTCTTGCTTTATATTTATTGTCTCAGTTATATTTTTCTTGTTCGTGTAAAATTGTTTTATTGCGTTATTGTATATATTATTGCCACAGGTTATATTTTGTTAATGCCCCGTCGTAGGCTCGTCACTACTTCGTCGAGGTTAGGTTCGATACTTACTCAGTACATGGGGTCGGTTATACTGATACTACACTGTGCACTCTTTTGTGCAGATCCAGGTATCGACCAACAATAGAGATGTTTAGAGCGACTATTCATTTATTCGAAGACACGAGGTATATCTGCCGGCGTTCGTAGGTCCCGAGAGTCTTCTCCTATTTTTATAAAATTATTTTATTATATTCAGAACAATTACACTATTTCTTTCAGCCCATTATTTGTAGTATTCTTTAGTAGTTCGTGAATTGTGAAATCAGACCTTGGATAGTCTTAGAGTTATTTATATACTTAGTTCGTGGTTAGTTTTATTTAATTGCTTCTTCTTTTATATTTGGAGTATCCCGTTGGAAATCATTTAAATAAGTTTACTTTTAATTAATTTATTTATGCTTAAGTAAATAATCGAAGGAAATTAGTTAATCGAATTCTGACATTGGTTTGCCTAGCAAGTGTGGTGTTAGGCGCCATCACGATCCCAAGGTTGGGAATTTGGGTCGTGACAAGAAATAGACAATTTCTGACTTAAAAATCAACGGCCAAAAACAAATCCCAACGGCCATTTTCAAACAAATAAAAGGGCCCTCAACCCATTTCTTCTCAAATTGGACCCGTCTTTTATTTGTTTTAAAAATGACCGTTGGGATTTGTTTCTGGCGTTGATTTAAGTCAGAAATTGTCTACTTCTACTTTTCTCAAATTGAACCCGTCTTCCCCTTCTTTTTCCTCCTTGAAAGCTCGAAAGTTGCAGAAAATTTCTTCTTCTTATGCGTTTTTCTGTTGCCAATCTTACCATCTTCTTCTACTTCTTCCTTTTCTTTTTTGACATTACAATTTCTTAGGTTCAATTTTAGAGTTAGGGGAAATGCATAATTTGAGATAATTTTGTTATTATGGTGAAGAAGTTGTGGTGATACAGTCATAGAGTGTTAATAATCCTAGTCATCAATTTTATGGATGTCCATTTTATTAGATAAATATCAACTGTACTTTTATAATCGATTTTATATTCCTTAATAAATTTTTTCTCTTTGATTTTCAAAGGAACTGTCGCTCGGCATGTAATTTCTTTGTGGGGTTTGATCCCCCAACCCCAGAGCACTTGAAAATTATAATTTTGGGGCTGCTTAAGAAGAAGAGGGTGTTCGATGCATTATTGAAGGAAAATAAGAATCAAAGAAATTAGAGGATATTGTGTGTGCTGATTTTAATAGACATTTTATTGAAGTTGATTGTGTTTGGTAGTTCTAAAAATTATTATATAATGTAATAAAAGGAATTAAGTTTTTTGGTGGACTTTATATCCCTTTGTTAGAAATGAATGGAATTTTTTGCAACTGTTAACGTTGTTTGGTTTGTGGTTGTTGCTATGTTAGCTGAAAATGCAGATGATACAATACTTACAGAGTTAAATAGTGGTTAAAATTGCTGCTTAAAATACAGCTCAAATGCTTAAATACTAAAGTGGTAATACTAAAGAGATGAATCTTCCCAAAAATTTTCAATGCAAAATGCAGATAATACACCACTTACACAGTTAAATAGTGGGTGAAATTGTTGCCTAAAATACAACTCAAATGCTGAAATACTAAAGTGGTAACACTAAAAAGATTAATCTGCCCAAAAAATTTCAATTTAAAACACATAGCATCATAGAGTAAAGGTGCTCATTACAGTCGCCTATTAGCAGCCTGCCTTAATAAGAATATAGGTTGACATCTTAACAACATGCCAAAATAACAGCATCATGCCTTGACAAAATAACAACATTCAATATGCCACTTAACAACAATTCCAAAATAACCTAACAACAGTTCAAAAATAACTTAACAGTCACAATAACAATATTCAATACACAACTACATATAGTTGTTCTTGGATGGGTGGGATGATGAACTTGTTTGACTCAGATTGGAATGGGATGCAACAGTTCTGGAATGGGATGCAACAGTTGTTTCAAGTTGTCTTCTAGTAATGACTGCTCTACCATTCCATTTTACTCCACTTGTTGGCTTGTAAGAATATTCATGAATATCTGCTGAGGACCTTTTCACCACCATGAGAAATCACTCTTGGTTTACCTCCACCAGACTACCAAAACAACAAAGTATTAAGTAAAGTAGTTAAACCAAACAATACATAACCTTAAGTTTAAAGTACTTACAGAAAAACTTGTGAACTCACTGCTTGATTGAAACAGTCCAAACCCAAAACTTCTAGTTCCTCTTCCACTACCTCTACCAATTCTTCTCCCTCCAGGGGCAGAAGTAGTTGAAGCTGAAGGTGTATTACTTCCTCTACCTCTACCAGTTCCTCTTCCTCTGCCAGTAGCAGCTGGGGCAGAAGTAGCTGAAGTTGAAGGTGTTGGAGCAGTTGTTCCTCTTCTTCTGCATCTTTCTCTTACTCCACTTTTTCCTCTATAAGAAGAATTTGCAAGAGTAGAATCTGCAGGCCTTGGTTTCTTTGGGAAGTTCCTTTTGTTGAGTCCATAGCCACCACAATTTGAACATGTCATCTCCATACCCCTTGTTGAAAGCTTTCCAGACTTAGGATATTTAGTCTCTTCTCTTCTTCTTTGGTCTGCCAGGCATCTTTTTAATTGGTGGGGGTTCAATTGGTGGAATGGTAGACGATGTCCACATCTGCATGTTTGGCACAAGTTGGATAAATGTTGAATATGCCTTCAGATAAGTGAATTTGTGGTACTAGTGGGATATGTAGTTAATTGGCTCAATGTTCTTGAAGTGCGTAGGATCAATTTCATGAGCACAAGGGATACCCTTCAACATACATGACTTGCAGGTACAAGTCTGGGTTTGCATATTCAAACAGTGCTTCAATACCAATCTTAATGAGGTATCCTCAACCTCATATCCATATTCACCATTCCATTTGATTGTACACCTCATAGACTAGGCCATGTTGTCATAGTACACTTCCATAGCAATTGGTGATATATCACATATCCATGTATCTGCAAACTCCCTCAACTTTCCTATTCTCTCCATCATCTTCACTCTGATTTCCTCCAACATTGTGATGATTGTCTTGTATCTAGCAACAAGTATCCAAGCATTAAAGGTCTTACACATATTGTTGTCAATTATATCACATTTTCTGTCACAGTTGAAGTGTGCTCAGCACCATGTTTCCTTATTATACCTCAAGAGGCTCTTACATATCCCATTCACAAGCATATTCAAGTTGTCCAGGTAAAAATTCAATTCTGCCACACATGATGCTCTAGCACACCTCCAGAAGTTGTTCCCCTCTTTAATCCTCTCCGATCTTTGGACCAGTTTGCTAATATATGTCTGGTACACCACTTATGTTCACTTTTAGGCAACACTTCTGATATAACTTTAAGCAATCCTTGTAACATAAAAAGAATATATTAGTTGCCAACAAAAAAAGAAATAAGAAAAATTAAATGTTGACATCAATGAAATCACCTTTTGCATATCAGACATGATAGTGAGATCCCTTCCATCTTGAAGTTCTAATTCATGAGTCACACATTTTAGAAACCATGTCCAAGTGAAACTGGTTCTCACACTCTGCAATGGCCCAAGCAATAGGGAACATCTGATTTTTTCCATCCTTTGATACTGATACAAGCATTTGACCCTTACAAATGCCTTTCGAAAAGCATCCATCAAGGCCAATTTTCCTTCTGCAACCTTCATACCATCTTATTTTCATAGCATAGAAGCCCGTGTAAAATGAATTGAAGACAAGCTTGCCTTCACCTTGATCATCTACCTTCACGACATAAGTTGTACCTGGATTTGTCTGTAACAAAATATCTTTTTAATCATAGAGTCTCTTGAACTCAACATGCACATCACCTATTATCTCCTTTAGAATTTTTTTCTCTAGCTCTATGAACAGTAGACCTACCAAGATACATGTCCAGTTCATCCTTAATGAGTTTCTTCAGCTCCCAAAATTTCATATTTGGTTGAGACACAATCTTGTCCATGTAATGCTTTGCAAGGTATTTGGAGTTTCAAAACTTGTTTTAATTTGTTTTGTAACACTTGTGTACAGGACAATACCTTTTTACCTTAAAATTGTTGGATCTGCCATCTTTGCTTGCAACGAACAACCATGGACATTTTGGGTGCATGCATTTTACCCTCACCCTACCAGGTTCATTAATATACTTTTTTATTTGAACTCCTTTCTGAATTGCATACTTAGTAACAACCAACCTAAAATCATCAACACTCTAAAAAATCAGCCCCAACTCCAGGTTATTTTTCTTGACAGTTGGATAAAATATTAGGGCTTTTTCCCTCCTTTTGGCAGCCATTTTCTCCTTATGTTCTTCATCAAATTCATCTTCAGCATCTGAAGGAAATCTTTCAGCATATTAGACCCAAAATAAGGCTCATATGTCCCTACTAAGCCTGTGTACCTATTTTGCTTGCTACAAGTTCTTAATTCATCAAAACCAATATCAACTCCTGCATCACCTAGGTTAATATCACCCCTATCTTTTGGCCTTTCACTCCTTTTCCTCCTATATTTCCTTAGTTCATCCCTACACCATGCAAATTCTTCATGAACATCATATCCATAACCATTATCATCAAGAACATGTAAGTCTACTCCATCACTGTCATTACTATCAGGATTATCAAAGTCTGAATCATCATTGTCATCCTTACCCTCATCATCATTTGATTAACTATCTACTTCACTCTCTTGTTCTCTTGAAAGTGCAGGAGCAGGAGCAGGTGTAGGAGCAGGGGCAGGGGCAAGGGCTAGTTCACTATCTTCTTTCTTATAAGATTATTGTGTTCTTAAAAGCTCCACTATTACTCCCACCAACTCCTTTACTAGACTCATTTATGTCAACAACATTTAAAGGAACAACATGAGTTACATAAATATCTAAGGTATCCTCATCTTCCAATTCATTACAAATATCTAATATATCCTTGTCTGTGAGAATATTTACCAATTTATCTGTCCTATCCATTGGACAAATATACAGCTCGGCCACATTTTTAAATTCCAATAACTTAGTGTAGTTCATTAGTTCAATAAAAGACAGTAAATCCACATCTATATCTAAAGTTAATGTTTGACTACCCCCCACATAACGAGCAAAGTTACCAGGAACTAAGACCCCATCATGGTACCACTTGAGTGTAATCAATTTAAAAGACATTTTTATACAAACAAACAAGGGTAAAAATAAATCGACTGCCACGTGCAACAACTGAAAATAAAGAAATACAGAAATACAAAAGTGGAGACAAAGGCAAAAGCATATCACATTGTTCAAAGAAATGGTATTACAATAATCACTTAAACCCTAACTTTACACATGGTTTACAAACACAAAGTAAATCTTTTTATAAAAAACTCTGTAAAGGCAACAACACGACAACTTCACTGTAATATCGACAATAACAAAAGATTCCCCTTTAAAAAGTCCGAAAATCCTAAAGCAAATAGAAGAAATTTCAAAAAAAAAAACCTAAGTTCAACCCACCCACTGCTAAAACAAACGGGTAATGCAAGGAGAAGAAATTACTAACCTAAAATCACATAAATCCACCTCCCATACAAGATGAAAGCCTCGCTAGAGATAGTCGCCGGAATCGCCTTCACCAGAGCTCCTTCGAGATGTATCGAGAAATGAGAGTTAATTTGGGGTAAATTAATTTTAACCCCTTTTTAGCAATGGGTATGGTAGGGTCTGGTTTGGTTGAGTTTATTAATAAATATAAGGGGTAAAAAATAAGTGGATCAAGTTTATAAACTAATTTCAAACGCGTGAAATACGTGAATGAACTTTTTACGAGACCTGGTAAAAGAGTTGTGTACTAGATACACTTTAGAAAAATTGCGTGTGTAATATTATTATCGTCCACATAAAGTGTGTAAGGGGAATTTGGGTCATAGGTCAGGTGTTATGTAGTTTTCCAAAAGAAAAAGCAAAAGGCATTCAGAAGCAAAATTCTAACAGAATATTTAAGAAAAAGAAAGATTTTTTTAGATGTCGCTGCTACAACAAGCGACTCATGGCACAATAGGACTCTGCTTGGGAAATTGACCATGCAACCTATATGAATATTTAAAAGAAAAAATAAAAATCAAGTCATTTCGAACATAATCAATGTAATTCCACAAGTGGGAAAGTAATAGAATATTAAAATAAGAAATACTAGAATAACGCTACTACTGCTGGAATGAAAGGAAAGACATTCAACTGCCTACTAGACTTTACCCTAATCTCTGCCTTCTACATCCGCCCAGTAAGCCATATAACAACTGTAGAACAAAAAAGAAGCAGAAAATGGGGAAGCGAGGCTACAACTCTCAAAACGACCAACCGGGTCGTTACATCCTCCCCCTCTTAAACAAACGTTCGTCCTCGAACGGGTCTAGAAACATACCTGGAGCCATAAATAGGTGTGGATATCTGCTCCACATGTCCCGCTCAGTTTCCCAAGTAGCCTCCTCCATGGGCTGACCTCTCCACTGCACTTTCACAGAAGTTATATCCTTTAACCTCAACTTTCGAACCTGCCGCTCCAAAATAGCCACCGGCTCCACATCATAAGTCAAATCACCATCCAACTGAACCGTGATGGAATCCAAAACATGAGACGGGTCGTCAATATACTATCAGAGCATGGAAACATGAAATACTAGATGCACACTCGACAAGTAGGTGGCAAGGAAAGCTTGTAAGCCACCTCCCCAATCCTCAGAAGTACCTCAAAAGGCCCAATGAACTGAGGGCTCAACTTGCCCCTCTTACCAAACCTCATAACACCCTTCATGGGTGATACCTTCAGCAGCACCTTCTCCCCGACCATGTAAGACACATCACGAACTTTCTTGTCAGCATAGCTCTTTTGCCTAGACTGCGCCGCGTGAAGCCGCTTCTGAATCAATTTCACCTTGTGTAACGCATCCTGGACCAATTCTGTACCCAAAATCCTAGCCTCTCCCGGCTCAAACCATCCCACCGGAGATATATACTGCCTCCCATATAAAGCCTCGTACGGGGCCATATGAATTCTCGACTGATGATCGTTGTTGTAAGTGAACTCCGCGAGAGGCAAAACTGGTCCTATGAACCCCCAAAATCAATGACACAAGAACGTAGCATGTCCTCCAATATATGTATATTGCGCTCGGACTGTCCGTCCGTTTGAGGGTGAAATACTATGCTCAACTAAAACTGAGTGAACTCTCGTTGCACAGCTCTCCAAAACTATAATGTAAACTGCGTGCCTCTATCTGAAATGATGGAAACCGGCACACCATGAAGGCGAACAATCTGTCGGATGTAAATCTCAGCCAACCACTCTGAAGAATAAGTAGTACCAACTGGAATGAAGTGCGCGGACTTGGTCAACCGATCCACAATCACCAAAATAGCATCGAACTTCCTCGAAGTTCGTGGGAGCCCAACTACGAAATCCATGGTGATCTGCTCCCACGTCAACTCCGGGATCTCTAACCTCTGAATCAAGCCACCTGGTCTCTGATGCTCATACTTTACCTGTTGACAGTTGAGACACCAAGCTACAAACCTAACTATATCTTTCTACATCCTCTTCCACCAATAGTGATGTCTCAAATCTTGATACATCTTCGCGGTACCCGTATGGATGAAATACCGCGAGCTGTGGGCCTTCTCAAGAATGAACTCCCGTAGCCCATCTACATTGGGCATACATATCCGGCCATGCATCCTCAACACCCCATTATCACCAATAATCACATCCCTGGTATCACCTCGTTGAACCCTGTCCTTGAGGACAAGCAGATAGGGGTTGTCATACTAATGCTCCCTGATACGATCATAAAGAGAAGACCGAGAGACCGCACAAGCCAATACTTGACTTGGCTCAGAAATATCCAATTTGACAAACTAGCTAGCTAAGGCCTGAATATCCAATGCCAATGGCCTCTCTGCGGCTGGAAGATATGCTAAGCTCCCCAAACTCTCCTCCAGATGACTCAAGGCATCGGCAACCACATTGGCCTTCCCAAGATGGTACAAAATGGTGATATCATAGTCCTCAAGGAGCTCCAACCACCTCCATTGACTCAAGTTAAGATCCTTCTGCTTGAACAGATGCTACAAACTCTGGTGCTCAGTTAAATATCACAATGAACACCGTACAAATAGTAGTGCCAAATCTTCAAGGCGTGAACAATAGCTGCTAACACAAGATCATGGATAGGATAGTTCTTCTCATGAGTCTTCAACTAGCGTGAAGCATAAGAAATCACTCTACCCTCCTACATCAGATTACACCCAATACCGATCAGCGAAGCTGTCACGACCCAAACCGATGACCCACGACGGGCAATGGTACCTTACTCAACCGAGTACCAACATAATGTGTCATACTATCATAGATAACTGAGCTGGAAGGCTGCCGTAAAATAAGTAGAATACAACGTGAGGTACCAACTTATACATAAGACATACGTGCCTATAAGACCAAATATCCACTCGTATACTGAACATAGGCCGACAAGGTCATACAATCTTTTACGTACATGACATCTGTCTACAAGCCTCTAAGAGTACATAACTTTCATAAAGGTCGGGACAGAGTCCCGCCATAAAAAATACACATCTAAATCATACTAACCAAACGAGCAACTCCGAAGCAAATGGAGCGCACCAACATCTTCCGCTGAGCTGATAGCCTACTTGGAGGGCTCTCGATCTGTCTATCGGGACTTGCGGGCATGAAACTCAGCGTCCCCAGGAAAAAGGGACGTCAGTACGGATAATGTACCGAGTATATAAGGTAGATAAATAAGTATATAAAAGACATGGAAGAAATATAAAGTAAATGACTCAACCTGTAAGTCTAGATAACTCTGTAAATCATGAAATCCTTATAGTTTCATGCATATGCGTATGTATGTCATGTCGTACATAGGTACATGTTCATAACATCATCAAGCCTCTGAGGGCATCCCATCATATCATCTCGGCCACTGTGGGCAATATCATCAATGTATACCAACTGATCAGGTGGTGGTGCGTATATAATGTCATAACCTTTCCCGTATCCCATATACATATATATACGTATATATATATATGCGTATATAACACCGTCTGAGTCATGGGTCAATGTACATGTATAAATGCATGAAATGCATAAGAAATACGTTAATAAGATTTTCTCAGAATGCCATAAAAATCAATATGCCTTTCGGATAAACATTATAAAATACGTATTTTTAGGGACCCATGAACAAAACATAATAATAATTCACATGGGGAATCAAGAATATAGACACCCCTAATATTTCTATGAATAGAGTAATTTATGAAAACCGTGTGTTTGCTCGTTTCTTCTGTATCGTACAAATCATGCCAAAAGAAAGAAGGGATAGCCTTAACATACCTGAGTCGATTCTCTTGGAAATCCCTTTAACGCACGTTAATTGCGACAACACGTAACGACAAGATCGGAGTAGGAAAAGAATCCGTATGATATTCTTGAGAAAGATTACACCGTACTCCGTTATTATTGCAAAACCTCACTTTGATTTGAATTATTGAAGTCTTGCGTTGCTTGGATATATACAGATGCATATTATTGCAAGACTCTTAATTGATAGATGATAACGTGAATTTGTCTCTTAAGTGATGGATATATACAAATGCATATGTCTCTGAAGTCTTGCACCGTACTCCTAAGAGATAGACTCTTAGTTATATGACTTTTAAGAGTAATGTTGTAATGCTTAGTTATATGACTCTTAGTTATATAGACTCTTAGTCACTTAGTTAAATCTTGTAGTGCTGCCATGTTTAAAGGTAAGGTTTCTTATACTTATCCAATTTTTTAATTAATTAGTAATTTATTAATTTTTCACTAACCAATAATTAACCAATTACCCACGTAATTAAGAATTATCCCAAATTACTTAAAATACTACTCATTTTTAATATATTATTATACATCATACTACTATGGTCATATGGTACCTTGTATGGCACTAGTCCATAAATACAGGGTATTAATGCTCAGCCCGTATTTTATCCCAACATGCCAAACTTGGACGAAAATTCATTTTCTTTAACTTGATTCCCCTATCACCTTCATAAATTTACTCATCACTTGTTTGAATTAGCATAATCCTTATAATCTCCAAATAATATTTTCCTTGGACTGACATCAATTACCTTACTACAAATTCAATGTACAATACTATAGGGTGCAACATCGACGTAATTTAATACTACAGGATGTAACGTCATCGTAATATTACAGGGTGTAACTGAAGCATCACAATACACTGTGTAAGAAATAGAAACTAATGGCAAAATTAGAACTGGAGTCGTGGTCAAAGCAGTCTAGAGCTTCTAGAAGCTCTCCTCACACTCATCCGACCATCTGAATGGAACACCCTTTTGGGTCAATTTGGTCAAGGGCGATGCAATAGATGAGAAACCCTCCACAAAACGACGGTAATAGCCAGCCCAACCAAGAAAACTCCGAATCTCCGTGGCTGAGGGCGGTTTGGCCAACTCTGCACCGCCTCTATCTTCTTCGAATCCACCCGATTATCCTCACTGGACACCACGTGCCCAAAAAACGCCTCTGAACTGAGCCAAAACTCAAACTTGGAGAACTTTTCATAAAGTTTCTCCTCCCTCAATTGCTGTAACACAACCCTCAAATTGGGCATGCTCCTCCTGGCTATGAGAGTATACCAGGATGTCATCAAAGAAAAAAACAACGAACGAGTCAAGATAAGGCTGAACCACATTGTTCATCAGATGCATGAACGTTTTTGGGGCGTTGGTCAGCCCAAAAGACATCACAAGGAACTCATAACGGCCATATCGGGTCCTGAAAGCTGTCTTAAGAATATTTGCGTCCCGAAACTTCAACTGGTGATATGCCAACCTCAAATAAATCTTGAAAAACACCCTCGCTCCCTGAAGCTGGTCAAATAGATCATCAATGCGTGGCAAAGGATATTTGTTCTTAATTATGACCTTGTTCAACTGTCTGTAATCACTGCACATTCTCATGGTACCATCCTTCTTCTTTACAAATAGAATTGGTGCACCCCAAGGTGACACGCTAGGCCGAATAAACCCCTTATCAAGGAGTTCCTAAAGTTGTTCCTTCAACTCCGTCGGTGCCATATGATACAGTCGAATAAAAATGAGATGAGTGCCCGACACCAAATCAATACCGAAGTTAATATCCCTGTTAGGCGGCATGCCGACAGGTCTGTAGGAAACACATCCGAGAAATCTCGCACCACCAGAACAGAATCAACAGCAGGGGCCTCCGCACTAACATCCCTCTACTGCGAACATAGTCTATAAAGTCGCTCCACTCAACCCTCGAAAATCCTGACATCGCCAACGTCACGGTCTTAGCATGACAATCTAGAACAACATGGCATGGACACAACCAATCCATACCCAAAATCATATCAAAATCGACCATACTAAGCAACAAAAGATTTACTCTAGTCTCCAGACTCCCAATAGTCACCACACATGACCGATATACACGATCCACAATAATAGTATCGTCCACTGGAGCAGATACATGAACAGTAAAACTAGAGACTCATAGGGCATATCTAGAGAATGAGCGCAATACGAGGACATATATGAATAAGTGGAACCAGGGTCAAATAATACAGAGGCATCTGTGTGGAAAACTGAGGCAATACCTGTAATCACAACATTTGAAGCAATGGCATATGGTTTGACAAGGAAAGCATAGAAACGGGTATGGCCGCTCTATGATCAGCCTCCCCCTCTCGGGCGACCCCTAGCTGACTGAGCTCCACCCCGAGCTAGCTGGGCGGGTGGTGAAGAAACTAATGGTGAAGTCAATGGCTGAATCCTCTACTGAGATGAACCTCCTGAAAGGCAGGGACAATACCTCTTAATATGAACCAAATCCCCACACTCAAAGCAACCTCTCCCTGCGAATGGCGGTGGGGGCTGAAGGGAACCCCGAGCACCCGCATAACTGCTAGAAGGTCTCGACATAGATGAACCCTGAGTTGATGGTGCATAAGACGAACTCTGATCTAAGTAGTGCACTGAATGACGACTGGCCCTGCTGATAACTGTGTGACCCGTGGCCAGATGATGCACCACGGTGAACTGGGCGAGCCGTCTGAGCATGTCTGAAAGGATGACCCCTACCATGGTGGAACTGACCCCCAAAAGGAACACCGCCAAATCCACCCTATCCACGAGGCCTCTTGGACTTTCTCTCAACCCGTTCCTGGCTGCGAACCATCTCGATCAGACGAGCAATGCCGACAAATTCATCAAAAGTAGCACCAGACACTCTCTCTCTCTAGTATAAGCAATTGCAGCTGAAAAGTGAGGCCATCTATGAACCTCATATCCTCTCCCTGTCTGTGGGAACCAACCAGATAACATGTGGGGCCAACTTTGAGAATCTCATCTCATACTGTGTAATATTATTATCGTCCACATAAAGTGTGTAAGGGGGAGCTAAGTGCACAACGTTGCTTTTTTTTTTAACGTTTAAAATATTAAAATAGATTGCAATTCCCAAAAAATCTGCACAAAAATTCTAAAATATTACATTAAAATTGTGACTTTTTCGGGAATCTTATCATTCCCAAATTGTCACGACCCAAAACTGACCGTCATGATGACGCCTATCATGGGACTAGGCAAGCCACAACTCAATATTTCCAACACAATAAATCACTTTTAAAAATAACGGCGGAAAATTTTTAATAAAGAAAAGCCTTTTTTTAAAAAAAATATCCAAAATACGATACAATCCATCCCAAAACCGTGACCAGAAACGCTTGGATCTGCACACAAGGTGTAGGGAGTAATGTGAGTACATCCAACTCAGTAAGTAACAAGTCCAAACTTTGGACTGAAAGGTAGTGACGAACTCAACCGGTACAGATAAAATGGAAATAAATGTGCAGCAAAATAGGCATGCCTTCAAATTAAATAGGCAACTCAAAATAGTAAAGTAAAGCAGATCCGAAAGGTGTAAGGAATATAACTCGGCTATCTCTACATGCCAATATACATGTTGTAGGTGATGCACCATGTTGTCAGCCTCATGTGCTCAGACTCTCGAATGCTCTACCACTAGGTATTATATATTTCCCATACGGCCTAGGGAAGATCCATCCCGGAACATATAAGTCCCCCAATACTGAGGAAAGCCAATCCATCCCTGTGGAGAAGATCCATCTCCAGGTATCAAGTACTTCGGACAAGATCCATGTCCAGGGAAGATCCATCCCTCGATAATATCAACCGCGCTCACTGGAGGTGTGTTAAGACTCCGGAGGGGATCCTACAGCTCAAGAGCTATCATAACATCAATGTAGCTGCTGCAGTGTGCAACCCAATCCCATAACTGTCACTCATAATCGGCTCTCGGTCTCACTCAGTCATCAATCTCTCATGTCTCACTCATGGGCCTAAAATATTATGAAACTAGCCCGAAACAGTAATATGATGATTCAATAGATAAAAAATAAGACTGGGATATAATATGAAATGCATGTATATGACTGAGTACGCAATATCAATAAAATCAGCAAAGTGATAGCAAGAAACAACCACTATGGGTCCCAACAGTACCAGTATAAAGCTTAAACATGATATATAGCATAATCGACAACTCAATTACTTTATCACATGATGAACACCGATATCTACAAGATATTATCACTACACAGTGCCATGGAATCAACCAGGTCACAGTTATCACGGTGCACATCTGCACGCCCGTCACTTGGCATGTGCGTCGCCTCAATACCAATCATATAACACATAGTTCGGGGTTTCGAACACTCAGAACCAAGTTTTGAAAGTGTTACTTACCTCAATTGCGCAAAATCCTACTCTGAAATGCTTTTGCCCCTCGAATCAGTCTCCAAATGCTCCGAATCTATCCACAAGAAGTACGAGATATTTAATATAGGCTAAAGGGATCAATTCCATAAGAAAAACGTGAAATTCTAAACCAAAATCCGAAATGCGTTCCACCCGCCCCAGGCCCACGTTTCAAAATTCGACAAAAGTCACAAAACCCGAAAGCTCATTCACTCACGAGTCTAACCATAACAAATTTACCAAAAACCGACATCAACGGGTCATCCAAATTCCCAAAATTCATTCTCCAGTTCCCTAGCCTCAAACCCCCAAATTTCACCTCAAAACTACACAATCTAGGTGGGGAAAATCAGTGGGGAAACAAGATTTATGATAAAAAAAAATGTGTACAAGAAGATTAGCTCAATAATACCCTCAAAAATCCTCTCTAAAATCACCTAAGTTCGAGTCCAAAATGTTGAAATGAGAATAAAATCGCGAACCCTTGTTTTTAAACCTTCTGCCTAGACTTTTCGCACTTGTGGTTTTATCCGCACTTGCAGAGCCACTTGTGCGGTAAAATACCCGCACCTACGGAAGACAATTATCCGGCTGCCTCCGCTTCTGCGATCACAGGACCGCATCTGCGTATATCGCAGGTGCGAGAAACTTATCGCACCTGCAGATCTAACTCGCATATGCGCCCTTTGTCCGCTTCTGCAACCATCACATGTGCGGAATAATATTCGCACCTGCGACCTCTGCTCAATTCTTCCTTGGCCGCCTCTATGATTCCTTCCCCGCTTCTGCGGGCTCGCACTTGCGGTGCCCACTCCGCAGGTGCGATTGCACCAGTAGCAGCAGCACTACAGCTGCTTCACCAATTCCAAACCAAGTCCATTAACCTCCCGAAATCAACCTGAGGCCCCGGGAACCTCAACCAAACATACCAACAAGTCCTAAATCACGATACGAACTTAGTATAATCCTCGAATCATCTCAAACAACATCAAAAACACGAATTACACACGGATTCAAGCCTAAAGAACTTCTAAACTTCCAAGTTCCACAAACGATGCCGAAACCTATCAAATCACGTCTGATTGACCTCAGATTTTTCACAAAAGTAATAAATGACACCACGAAGCTACTCCAATTCCCGGAAATTGAATCTGACCCCGATATCAAAATTTTCACTGCCGATCCAATTCGCCAAAATTCCAACTTTCGCCAATTCAAGCCTAATTCTACTACGGACCTCCAAATCATATTCTGGACGCGCTCCTAAGTCCAAAATCACCTAACGTAGCTAACAGAACCATAAAAATTCAAATCCGATATCATTTACGCATAATCGACATCCGATCAACTTTTCTAACTTAAACTTTCAATTAAGAGACTAAGTGTCTCAATTCACTTGGAAATCATTCCGGACCCAAACCAACCAACCCAGTAAGCCATATAACAGCTGTAGAACACAAAAGAAGTAAAAAATGGGGAATCAGGGATACCTCTCTCAAAATGACCAGTCAGGTCGGTACATCCTCCCCCTCTTAAACAAACGTTCGTCCTCAAACGGGGTATAGAAACATACCTGGAGCCATAAATAGGTGTGGATATCTGCTCCGCATCTCCTGCTCGGTCTCCCAAGTAGCCTCCTCCACGGGCTGACCTCTCCATTGCACTTTCACAGATGCTATATCCTTTGACATCAACTTTCGAAATTGCCGCTCCAAAATAGCCACCGGTTCCACATCATAAGTCAAATCACCACCCAACTGAACCGTGCTGAAATCCAAAACATGAGACGGGTCGTTGATATACTTTCAGAGCATAGAAACATGAAATACTAGATGCACACTCGACAAGTAGTTGGAAAGGCAAGCTTGTAAGCCACCTCCCCAATCCTCAGAAGTACCTCAAAAGGCCCAATGAACTGAGGGCTAAACTTGCCCCTCTTCCCAAACCTCATAACACCATTCATGGGTGATACCTTCAGCATCACCTTCTCGCCGACCATGTAAGACACATCACGAACTTTCTTGTTTGTATAACTCTTTTTCCTAGACTACACCATGCGAAGCTGCTCCTGAATCAATTTCACCTTGTCTAACGCATCCTGGACCAAGTCTGTACCCAAAAGCCTAGCCTCTCCCAGCTTAAACCATCCCATCGGAGATCTACACCGCCTCCCATATAAAGCCTCATACGGGGACATCTGAATGCTCTACTAATAATTGTTGTTGAAAGTGAACTTCGCGAGAGGAAGAAAATGCTCCCTTGAACCCCCAAAATCAATGACACAAGCGCGTAGCATGTCCTCCAATATCTGGATAGTGCGCTCAGACTGTCCATCCGTCTGAGGGTTAAATACTACGCTCAACTCTAACTGAGTGCCCAACTCTCGTTGCACAGCTTTCCAAAACTGTGACGTAAATTGCGTGCCTCTATCTGAAATGATGGAAACCGGCACACCATGAAAGCGAACAATCTATAGGATGTAAATCTCAGCCAACCGCTCTGAAGAATAAGTAGTACCAACTGGAATGAAGTGCACGGACTTGGTCAACTGATCCACAATCACCCAAATAGCATCGAACTTCCTCGAAGTTCATGGGAGCCCAACTACGAAATCCATGATGATCAGATCCCACTTCAACTCCGGGATCTCTAACCTCTGAATCAAGCCACCTGGTCTCTGATGCTCATACTTTACCTATTGACAGTTGAGACACCGAGCTACAAACCCAACTATATATTTCTTCATCCTCTTCCACCAATAGTGATATCTCAAATCTTGATACAACTTTGCGGTACCTGGATGGATGGAATACAGCGAGCAGTGGGCCTTCTCAAGCAGATAGGGGTCGTCATACTAACACTCCCTGATACGATCGTAAAGAGAAGACCGAGAGACCACACAAGCCAATACTCGACTTGGCTCAAAAATATCCAATTTGACAAACTAGCTAGCTAAGGCCTGAACATCCAATATCAATGGCCATTCTACGGCTGAAAGATATGCTAAGCTCCCCAAACTCTCCTCCCGGTGACTCAAGGCATCGGCCACCATATTGGCCTTCCCGAGATGGTACAAAATGGTGATATCATAGTCCTTAAGAAGCTCCAACCACCTCCATTGACGCAAGTTAAGATCCTTCTGCTTGAACAGATGCTGCAAACTCCGGTGCTCAGTGTAAATCTCACAATGAACACCGTACAAATAGTAGCGCCAAATCTTCAAGGCGTGAACAACAGCTGCTAACACAAGATCATGGATAGGATAGTTATTCTCTTAAGTCTTCAACTGGCGCGAAGCATAAGAAATCACTCCACCCTATTACATCAGAACACACCCAATATCGATCATCGAAGCATCGCAATACACTGTGTATGAACCATAAACTAATGGCAGAACTAGAATTGGAGTCGTGGTCGAAGCAGTCTAGAGCTTCTAGAAGCTCTCCTCGCACTTATCCGACCACTTGAATGGAACACCCTTTTGGGTCAATTTGGTCAAGGGCGATGCAATATATGAGAAACCCTCCACAAAATGACGGTAATAGCCAGCCAAACCAAGAAAACTCTGAATCTCTGTGGCTGAGGGCGGTTTGGCCAACTCTGCACCGCCTCTATCTTCTTCGAATCCACCTGATTACCCTCACTAGACACCACGTGCCCCAAGAACGCCACTGAACTGAGCCAAAACTCAAACTTGGAGAACTTGTAAAGTTTCCCCTCCCTCAACTACTGTAACACAACAGCTTATGTGATCGCGTATAAGGAGTAAGTTGGCTTCTGCGATCACGGACCAACTATTGTGATCGCAGTGAAGGGAATTACTGGGCGAGTCAGACACTCTATGTGATCGCAGATCTTTCTATGTGATCGCATAGAAGGAAACCAGATGACAGTTTTCAGCAGTTCAAAATAGAGAAAATGGACCCGGAACCTATCCGAAACACACCTGAGGCCCCCCCCGGGACCCCGTCCAAATGCACAAACAAGTCTTGCTGGCTACGAGAGTACACCAGGATGTCATCAATGAAAAAAATAACGAACGAGTCAAGATAAGGCTGAAACACACTGTTCATCAGATGCATGAACGTTGCTGGGGCGTTGGTCAGCCCAAAAGACATCACAAGGAACTCATAACGACCATATCGAGTTCTGAAATTTGTCTTAAGAATATTTGCATCCCGAAACTTCAACTGGTGATACGCCAACCTCAAATCAATCTTGGAAAACACCCTCGCTCCCTGAAGCTGGTCAAATAGATCATCAATGCGTGGCAAAGGATATTTGTTCTTGATTGTGACCTTGTTCAACTATCTGTAATCAGTGTACATCTCATGGTACCATCCTTCTTCTTTACAAATAGAATTGGTGCACCCCAAGGTGACACGCTAGGCCGAATAAACCCCTTATCAAGGAGTTCCTAAAGTTGTTCCTTCAACTCCGTCGGTGCCATATGATACAGTCAAATAGATATGGGATGAGTGCCCGACACCAAATCAATACCGAAGTTACGACATGCTCAACAGGTCTGTAGGAAACACATCCGAGAAATCTCGCACCACCATAACAGAATCAATATTAGGGACCTCTGCACTAACATCCCTCTACTGCGAACATAGTCTATAAAGCCGCTCCACTCAACCCTCAAAAACCCTAACATTGCCAACGTCACAGTCTTAGCATGACAATATAGAACAACATGGCATGGACACAACCAATCCATACCCAAAATCACATCAAAATCGACCATACTAAGCAGCAAAAGATCTACTCTAGTCTCTAGACTCCCAATAGTCACCACACATAACCGATATACATGATCCACAATAATAGTATCGCCCACTAGAGTAGATACATGAACAGTAAAACTAGAGACTCACGGGGCATATCCAGAAAATAAGCGCAATACGAGGACATATATGAATAAGTGGAACCAGGGTCAAATTATACAGAGGCATCTGTGTGGAAAACTGAGGCAATACCTGTAATCACAACATCTAAAACAATGGCATATGTTCTGGCAGGGAGAGCATAGAAACGGGTATGGCCGCTCCATGATAAGCCACCCCCACTCGGGCGACCCCTAACTGACTGAGCTCCACCCCGAGCTGGCTGGGCGGGTGGTAAAGCAACTAATGCTGAAGTCAATGGCTGACTCCTCTACTGAGATGAACCTCCTGAAAGGCAGGGACAATACCTCTTAATATGAACCAAATCCTCACACTCAAAGCAACCTCTCCCTGCGAATGGCGGTGGGGGCTGAAGGGAACCCCGAGCACCGGCATAACTGCTAGAAGGTCTCGACATAGATGAACCCTGAGTTGATGGTGCATGAGACAAACTCTGAGCTAAGTAGTTCACTGAATGATGACTGGCCCTGCTTATAACTGTGTGACCCGTGGCCAGATGATGCACCACGGTGAACTGGACGAGCCGTCTGAGCATGTCTGAAATGATGGCCCATACCGTGGTGGAACTGACCCCCAGAAAAAACACTGCCAAATCCACCCTATCCACGAGGCCTCTTGGCCTTCCTCTCAACCCGTTCCTGGCTGCGAACAATCGATCAGACGAGCAATGCCGACAAACTCATCAAAAGTAGAACCAGACACTCTCTCCCTCTAGTCATAAGCAATCGCAGCTGAAAAGTGAGGCCATCTATGAACCTCCTATCCTCTCCCTGTCTGTGGGAACCAATCAGATAGCATGTGGGGCCAACTTTGAGAACCTCATCTCATACTGCGTCACGGACATACACCCTGACAAAGTTGCTCGAACTGCCTGCGCAGCTTCTCTCTGCGGGACTGAGGCACGAACTTCTCTAGGAAGAGAACGGAGAACTACTGCCAGGTAAGGAGTGATGTTCCAACCATCCTATGCCTCTCGTAAGCCTCCCACCAACTGAAGGCAGCCCCAGAGAACTGAAAAGTAGTGAACAAGACCCCACTGGTCTCTAGAATATCTATTGTACGGAGTATCCTCCGACACCTGTCCAAGAAGCCCTGTGCATCCTTTCCCTCTGTACCGCTAAAAGATGGAGGCTGGAGCCTCCCAAACCTCTCAAATCTACGATGATCATCCTCAGGCATAGTATGAACCATATAGTCCTGAGCAGCTATGATCGGCTGGGTTGGTTGTGCCCCCAGTGTCTGGAGTCCCTGCATCACCTGCTCTGGTGTGCGACCAGCGGTAGTATGAGTGCCTCCCGAGCCGGAGAAGTGGTTGTTTTGGTCGAAACAGAGACCGCCTCAGCAAGATTGGTGCACACGGTCAGAATCTGAGCTAAGGCCTCCCGAAGGCTTGGAATCATGATGGGCACAACTGGTGCTTGAGCTGGTCCTGCTGGCGCATCCACAACTGGGACTTGAACCTGAACTGGGACAACTGGTGGATCCGCAGATACTTCCTTAGCTATTGTGTGGGTTACACCTCCGCCCCTATCACGGCCTCTACCGCTACCTCGGCCTCTCGCGGCCCTGGCTGGTGGTATTGGTGACTGCCCATCCTGCCCAGTGGTGCGTGTCCTCACCATTTGTGAGAGAATAAGATAACAGAAGTTTAGTTACCAGAATCAACAGATTTGCACGACAAGAATTCAAGAATGTGAAGTTTTCCTAAGGGTTGTTCAGCCTCTCGAAGATAAGTACAGATGTCTTCGTACCGATCCGCAAGACTCTACTAAACCCGCTCATGACTCGTGAGACCTATGTAACCTAAGCTCTGATACTAACTTGTCACGACCCAAAAGCGACCGTGGTGATGGCGCTTATCGTAGGACTAGGAAAGTCACAACTCAACATTTCCAACATAGTAAAACACTTCTAAAAATAACGGCGGAACGGCTAATATTAAACAAAAGCCTTTTATAATAGAATTTATCCAAAATATGATATAATCCATCCCAAAATCGGGGTGTCACTGAGTACATGAGCGTCTAAAACCAGAATACAACCCACTACAGTATCTAGAGAATAAAATTGAAAATATAGATAAAATAAGGAAGGAGAATCAAGGTCCGCGGACGCTATGCAGCTACCTCGATAGTCTCCGAACTCTTATGCCTCAATCAGCAGCCGTCACTGTGACCAGAAATGCCTGAATCTACACACAAGGTGCATGGAGTAACGTGAGTATATCCAACTCAGTAAGTAACAAGTCCAAACTTTAGGCTGAAAGATAGTAACGAACTCAACTGGTACAGATAAAATAGAAATAATTGTGCAGAAACGTAGGCATGCTTTCAAATTAAATAGGCAACTCAAAACAGTAAAGTAAAGAATATCCAAACAGTGTAAGGAATATAACTTTGTTATCTCTACATGCCAATGCACATGCTGTAGGTGAAACACCATGTTGTCACCCTCATGATCACACTCTCGAATGCTCAATCACTCGGTATTATATGGCCCATACGGCCCAAGGAAGATCCATCCCAGAACATATACATCACTGACAATAAGTCACCTCATACCAAGGAAAGCCAATCCAGCATTGTGGAGAAGATCCATCTCCAAGTATCAAGTACTTCGAACAAGATCCATGTCCAGGAAAGATCCATCCTCATTAATATCAATCTCGCTCGCTGGGGGTGTGTTACAGACTCCAGAGGGGCTCCTACAGCCCAAGCGCTATCATAACATCAGCATAACCGCTGCGGCGTGCAGCCCGATCCCATAACGGTCACTCATAATCGGCTCTCGGCCTCAGTCAGTCATCAATCTCTCTTGTCTCACACATGGGCCCAAAATATCATGAAACTAGCCCGAAACAATAATATGATGAATCAATAGATAACAAATGAGACTGGGACATGATATGAAATGCATGTATATGACTGAGTACGCAATATCAATAAAATCAGCAAAGTGACAGCAAGAAACAACCACTACGGTTCCCAACAGTACCGGCATAACAAACATGATATATAGCATGATTGACAGCTCAATTACTTTATCACATGATGAACAATGATATCCACATGATATTATCACTACATAGTGCCATGGAATCAACCAAGTCATAATTCTCACGGTGCACGCCCGCACTCCAGTCACTTGTCATGTGCGTCGCCTCAATACCAATCATATAACACATAGTTCGGGGTTTTGCACCCTCAAAACCAAGTTTGAAAGTGTTCATCATGTGATAAAGTAAATAAGACCGGGACATGATATGAAATGCATGTATATGACTGAGTATGCAATATCAATAAAATCAGCAAAGTGACAGCAAGAAACAACCACTACGGTTCCCAACAGTACCGGCATAACAAACATGATATATAGCATGATTGACAGCTCAATTACTTTATCACATGATGAACAACGATATCCACATGATATTATCACTACATAGTGCCATGGAATCAACCAAGTCACAATTCTCACGGTGCACGCCCGCACTCCAGTCACTTGTCATGTGCGTCGCCTCAATACCAATCATATAACACATAGTTCGGGGTTTTGCACCCTCAAAACCAAGTTTGAAAGTGTTACTTACCTCAACTGCGCAAAATCTTACTCTGAAATGCCTTTGCCCCTCGAATTAGTCTCCAAATTCCTCGAACCTATCCACAAGAAGTACGAGATAATTAATATAGGCTAAAAGGATCAATTCCATAAGAAAACGTGAAATTCTAAACCAAAATTTGAAATAAGCTCAACCCGCCCCCCGGGCCCACGTCTTGAATCCGACAAAAGTCACAAAACCCGAAAGCTCATTCATTCACGACTCTAACCATAACAAATTTACCAAAAACCGACATCAACGGGTCATCCAAATTCCCAAATTCATTCTCCAAATCCCTAGCCTCAAACCCCCAAACTGTACCTCAAAACTACACAATCTAGATGGGGAAAATCAGTGGGGAAACAAGATTTATAAAAAAAAACATGTACCAGAAGCTTACCTCAATAATCCCCTCGAAAATCCTCTCCAAAATCGCCTAAGTATGTGTCCAAAATGTTGAAATGAGACTAAAATCGTGAACCCTTCTTTTTAAACCTTTTGCCCAGACTTTTCGCACTTGCGGAGCCGCTTCTGCAGTAAAATACCCGCTGATGCAGAAGCCACTTATCCGGCTGCCCCTGCTTCTGTGATCACTAGACCGCATCTGCGCATATCGCAGGTGCAGGAAACACATCGCACCTGCGGATCGAACTCGCATTTGCGCTCCTCTGCCCGCTTCTGCGACCATCGCAGGTGCGGGATAATCTTCGCACTTGCGACCTCTACTCAATTCTTCCTTGGCCGCTTCTGCGATTCCTTCCCTGCTTTTGCGGGCGCACCTGCGGTGCCCACTCCGCAGGTGCGATTACACCAATAGCAGCAGCACTTCAGCTGCTTCACCAATTCTAAACCGAGTCTGTTAACCTCCCGAAATCAACCCGAGGCCTCCGGGACCTCAACCAAACATACCAACAACTCCTAAATCACGATACGAACTTAGTCGAATCTTCAAATCATCTCAAACAACATCAAAACCATGAATTACACACGGATTCAAGCCTTAAGAACTTCTAAAGTTCCAAATTCCACAAACGATGCCGAAACCTATCAAACCACGTCCGATTGACCTCAAATTTTGCACACAAGTCCTAAATGACACCACAAATCTACTCCAATTCCAGAAAATCAAATCCGACCCGATATCAAAATTTCCACTGCCTGTCAAATTCACCAAGATTTTAACTTTCGTCAATTCAAGCCTAATTCTACTACAGACCTCTAAATCACATTCTGATCGCGCTCCTAAGTCCAAAATCAGCTAACGGAGCTAACGGGACCATATAAATTCAAATCCGGGACCGTTTACATATAAGTCGACATCCAGTCAACTTTTCCAACTTAAACTTCAATTAAGAGACAAAGCATCTCAATTCACTCTGAAATCACCCGGACCTAAACCAACCAACCAACCCGATAAGGCATATAACAGCTGTAGAACATAAAAGAAAAAGAAAATGGGGAAACGGGACACAACTCTCGAAACGACTGGTCGGATCATTACACAAATTGTGATTATCTTTTCATTTATTTATTTTTTTAAAAAACTTATCGTTCAATTTAAATGATATTACAAATATGTCTTTAATTGTCAAGTGACTTTACAGTAGTTTGCCACTTAGCTTATCGCATTACAAACAAGTTAATTCCCAGACAGTCATTACCTACAAAAATTATTTTTCTTTGTTTTAGGACAAAAACATTAAACTTTTTACTTGTTTCTCCAAAGTTCATACAGCACAATAAAAGCCACTTTTTATATGAAAGACAATTTTACCATCCTCAAATTGTATTTAATTATCCCCCAACGCTATTACTTGAGTACTTTCTTGGTATACCATTTTTATCAGTTTAATTTTGAAGTACATCCACATTATTCAAGTAACAATGAATCAGATATGAGAAATATTAATTGACAAATTAATATAATTGTTATTTAACCTGAATTTAAGATTTTAATGTAGAATTATACTCCTATTTTCCTTCTATGTTAAATTAATTATTGAAACTCTAACTAAGGTGATATACTCTTTCTCATTTTTTATTACTCTAATTATTTTAAATTAGTTTCCGTAATTATTAAGAGTATACTATATAATATTTAGCTTCTTTTCTAAAATAAAAGATAAAGCACTAACAACTCATATATTGATTTAATTTTGTAAAAATAATGATGACTCTAATGTATAGATATATGCAGAGGAGTAGAAAATGTGTTCCAAGACAAATATATAGAATGATGGGAAGAATAATACTTACTAATAAGATATTAATTTAAATCTGAAAAGAAATTTACTTGACTACCAAATCTGAAAAGATATTCAGTAAAAATTTTTGGGGTTAATTTCACAAATGATCATATAACTATGATTTTTTCACCAAAGTCATATAACTATCTTTTCTCACACAAAAATCATAAAAATTTTACTAAATCACACAAAAATAATAGTGACTGAAAATACAACTTTTTAGTATATTTAATAAATAATAATCCAATAAAATAAGGAATGACTCAACCCGATATATATATATATATATATATATATATATATATATATATATATATACACACACACACACA
>ML300793.1:0-26704 GCA_005239505.1 Nicotiana paniculata
TTGATGACCATTCAATTAACTACAACAAGAACGTAGTTGAACAATTAGAGATTAATCAACCAAACGGAACTATATTAATAACAAAATAAGTTCATCCCCTAATGGGTTCTACCAAAACCCTAGATTAAAGAAGTTATCTAAACAAGTTCATAAGAATAAAATCTAAAATAACTTGCATAATTAAACTACAAAGTAATGAAGAAAATCTGTACAAATCGATGTTTTCCTTCTCTTCAATGGCTTCCTCTCATCNGCTAGGCCAGGCATTGCTTTAGGAGGCTAACGCCCCCCTAACGCCAGGTCCAACCTTGCTTTAGAAGGCAAATGCCTGGATAAGGACAGGGTGTTCCCTCTTCGCCTCTCAAGCGTAGTTTCGGCGTATTTGCATCCATTTAGCTCGGTTTCCATCTCCAATTCACCTACATATGAAATAAACTCCATTAAGCACATAAAAAGTATATTTTTACCATTAACGCACATAAAATGTAAGGCATATAACATGTTATACTATGAATTCTAGCCTCACATCAATAAGCAACAACAAAGAGGAAGAAAATATTGAATTAATACCGATAACATCAGATACAATTGAACAAATTGCTGAAACTTCTAGTGCTTCTAAGAAATCAAGAAAAAGAGTGAGGAGAAAGCTGAAAGAATCTCCACCATGTAGAATACTTAGGCATGATGCATTGTCTGAGGAAGTAAGAGCGGATCAATTTTTGAGAACAAGAAAAATATGAATAAATTTTTCTACCGCTTGGAGATAAACCAAAAAGTTGAATTCACAGCTGTTAGATCATGTTCAAAGAGATATGAGCTGAAATGCATCGTGGAGAAATGTGGTTGGAATGTGCGTGCTACCAGAATAAAGAATTCCACATTTTTCAGGGTGATAAAATATCATAACCATGAATGCTCAGTTGATGCAAGAAAATCAGATCAGAAGCATGCTACATCAAATTTTATAAGTGAACAAATTTTAGAACATGTTCGAGACAAAAAAATAGAGGTTACACCATCCTTTGTGGAGAATGAAATGAAAAAGAAATTTGGAATTGACATTGAATATCACAAGGCATGTCACGCTATTCAAAAAGCTATTGCTTGCATAAGGGGAACACAGAAAGAGAACTACCAGATTCTTCCTTCATACCTACACATGATTTTCACGACCCAAAACCTAATCTAGGTCGCGATGGCGCCCAACATCGATGTTAGGCAAGCTAATACAATTGGTCTAGTGAGTTCCATTTAATTTTATAAAACTTTATTAACAATACTTGAGTTTTTGTCACGAGCATGAGAAAATAACAAGTATCAAAGGCAATGTAATTGAAATGATCAGTAGTTAAGTTTAAATTGTTACATTTCCAAAAGAATATTCTACCAATGTGTGTGCCAGGAACTGGTGTCACAAGTATACATGCATCTAGTAGAAGAAAATCAAAAGAATACATCTATCCTACTGTCTGAGAGGATGTAGACAGAGTAACAAAAAAAAAATGGAAAGACTCCATCGGGCTGCTGAACGGCATCAGGAGAAGCATCTCATTGTGGAATCTCTGATCTCGTGGAGTCAAGAACGTGCTCCGGGATGATAACCAGATGCACCTGCCTCAAAACCTGTACAATTAAGTACATAAGCTTAGCATGAGTACATAAATATTATGTACCCAGTAAGTATCCAGTCTAATCTAGAAGTAGTGACGAGAGGTCGAATTGAAACTTACTAGGCCAAAACAATTTATCTAAATATAAGGCTAAGCATGAGTATCACAGTTGAATAACAATAAGAACAAGAAATGACAAATCCTTTCACAGGTATTTTTATGTGTCAATTCCTATCAAACAGGTTACTACGTTATTCTTCAGGGCATTTTAATGGTTTAACAATCACAAGAAAATACCAAGAAATTACCATGCACATAATATGCTGAGGACGTACGACCCGATCCAACAGAAAAGTAAATATGCACAGCCGAAGGGTCGAACGACGCGAATCATAGATGCATCTATTAACCTGCCGAGGAGAACGACCCGCTCCCATGAGAGTAGTGGAAGAAATCACCCCGCTCGTGGAATATAATTGCGAAGCGGTTTCACATAAACATAACACATTCTTCTCAATTCATTTTTTTCAAATTAATGACCTACTTGAAACCTTTAAGTTCTTAAGATATTGATATAAACTTTCACTCACTGATGATAGCGCATATAAATCAATCAACAATGTTCACAAGGCATGGTGTAAGCCTAAACTACCCGGACATAGAAAGAATAGTCACTACGCACGGACCCTCGTCACTTAGTACGTACGTAGCCCCCCCCCCCACCACAATTTTTCACATGATCAATTATTTCACCCAGGGGGAAAGTTCCCTCTTACGAGGTTATAAAGGAGACTTACCTTGTATCAAGCCTACTTCCCGATTCAAGAATGCACTCAAACCTCCAAATGTGGCACCCAACAGCTCGAAACTAGCCAAACATTACATAATGTCACGACCCCAAATCCTAACAGGTCGTGATGGCGCCTATCGTGGAACTAGGCTAGCCAACCATCACATAACTACACATTTGATTTGATATAATTTCTCAAAAATCAATAACAACCAGCAACAAAGTATAAAATTTTTCTCTAAGTCTTTAAGCAAACATAATAATATAATCTACTAAATAAACAAATCCCCCAGGACTGGAGTCAACCAATCACGAGCATCTAAGAATAAAACTAACACTGCTAATGTCATAAACCATGTCTCGGAATAAAATACTAATACTAATGAAGGAAGGGAAATGGAGAAGCTGCGGACACTAGACATCTACCTTGAAATCCGAATGCTGACGATGAATGAACTCAAATGGCTACTGCTCAGAACCAGTACCTGGATCTGCACACAGAGGTGCAGGGAGTAATGATGAGTACGTCAACTCAGTAGTAATGAAAATAAATCACAGTCTGAAGAATAACAAACACACAACAACAAATACACCAATCCACAAAACCGTAAAATATCAAGTCTCAATAAAGTATACATAAGTTCGGAAACCAGTATTTCTCAGTAACAAGTATAATTTCCAATATTTCTCAGTAAAACTCCCAAAATATCAGTTTGAAAGATGAAACAAATCATAATCAAAAGCTCAGCAAAATATCATTTTAAACCGCCCATCGAGCAAAATCATCACTCGTAATCAGTCACTCAACACCTCACCATCACTCAATAACAGTCACTCAGCATCAGCCCCTCAGGAAACCTCACTGTCACTCATGCCTCCTAATCACTCATCACTCGACACTCAACACTCACACTCAGTAGGTACCTGCGCTCACTGGGGGTGTGTACAGACTCCGGTGGGGCTCCTTCAGCCCAAACGTTATAAACAAGCCAAATCATGGCATCAATCACTCTCAGGCACTCGACCTCTCTCATATCATAACATCCTTACAATATTGGCCCTCGGCCTCACTCAGTCAGACACTCTCAACATGACACTCGGGCCATAAATAAATAGGGTTCTCGACCCAAAACAATATTTCATTTTAAGAATTAATATCAACAAGCGCTGAGTGTCAAAATAATTTATCAGGAAAGACTGAGTGTATAATCATAATTTCTAAGTGAGGAATTATCAGGAAAATAGTCCCCAAGGGGTTAAAATAGATCGACACTAGGCCCCAAACATGGCTTACATCCCAATTATACCAAAACATATCAATACTATAAAGAATAGGCTTTAAAAGCAGTTTCGCAACTCAATAGTTTCCTAAAAAGGAAACATATTTCAAAATTTCCAATTCATGAAGCCCCACACTCATCATCCAGTGTCTGCGTCACTCCAAAATTGTGAAAGGATGTAAAGTCCGGGGTTTCATACCTTCAGGACAGGATTTAATGGCATTACTTACCTCAAACTAGCCTAAAAAGCTACTCTGCAATGCGTTTGCCTCTCGAATCAACTTCCGAGTGCCAAATCTATAAAGATCAGATCTTTCTCATTAAATTATGCTAAGGGAATGAATTCAAATTGAAAAATACCAATTTTAGCACAAAACTCGACCCCCGGTCCCGCATCTCAGAACTCCACAAATTTTGTACCAAAATGTTCTTCATCATCTCACGAGTCCGCACATATAAAGAACTCGAAAATCGGAGTTCGTTTGACCCCTAAAATCATCCCTAGAAGGTCTCATAATCTCAAGCCCTAATTCCACCTTTTTCTACTGATTTTCATGAATTAAACACTGATATTTTGTTCCTTAATCACAAATAATCGAGTTTTAGGGTCCAATATCCTTACCTCAATGAAGAACAATGATTTCCTTTCTTCAAAATCACCTCAAAGCTCTTTTCCCGTTCAAAAAATAGTGTAAAAGGGTTTAATGGTCGTGGAGGGTTTTTTTTAATAGTGTTCACCCGAGTTACTGTTCACCCGAGTTACTGTTCATGCTGCTGTGAAAACAAATGCAGCAACTTTTCTTCTAGTCTAAATTGATCCTTTAACCTTTCGAAATCCACCCGAGGCCCTCGGAAATCTCAACAAATATACCAACATGTCCCATAACATCATTCAAACTTAGTCGAGCCTTCGAAACACATAAAACAACATCAAAACACCAAAATCACATCAAATTCAAGCCTATGAACTTTGAAATTCCTAAATTCCACCAACGACGCCGAAACTATCCAAAACAACTCTGATTGATCTGAAATTTTGCAGACATATCCAAAATGACATTACGAACCTGTTCCACTTGTCGAAATTCCATTCCGACCTCGACAGCCTATTTTTCACTGCCAACCGGAAATCGCCAAAAACTAACTTTCGCCAATTCAAGCCTAATTCTACACCGGACATCATAAAAATACTCCGGACTCTCAGTTCACTTTTCCAATTATAAAGTAATTTTTAAAGACTAAATGACTAAATTCTAATTACAGCCATTCCGATTCTGAGCTTACCAACTCTAACACGTCATAAACAGTATAACCAACCTATGACAAGGCATAAACAGGATTAATAATGAAATTTCTACGGAACGACCGGCCGGGTCGTTACATTCTCCCCCACTTAAACACACGTTCGTCCTCGAACGTGCCTAGAGTTGTTCCAAACACCACCAAAATTGCTGTGTAACCTACCATGCACATATTCGGAGGTGATCCCACGTCACTCTACCCCATATAGGTCTAATTGCACAACACAATTGAAATTTCGAAATCCAATCTTGACCCATAAACCTTAGAACTACATTTTCACTTCTGAATCAATTTACAAGATCAAAATCCCACAACTATAAACTGAATAAGTCTGGGCATACTGTAACAAGTCATATCCGTAACCCAAGATGAAATACCATGATACACTACATGACTCAAGCACTCATGGAGACAACCCAATACCGGTAAATAACATCTCATCAAGCAAAGCCTCGTTCTAACACTTTCATATGTTGCCGATGATGAAAGGAACACACAAAATCTAGTAACCATTCGTCTGATCAGCATCAATACCACTATACCATCCAGAGCCATAACTTGTGCAACTCGTGCACTCAATAAAAACATCCCAAAAGCTCAATTTATAAAATAAATAAGACTCACACGAGAGGACTATCCTTCCATTAACTATTACCATCATAACATCATGCTAGAAGCCTGGCCCACACCGTAAAATCAGAAAACACGAATCTGACACCTAGGGTCATACCTCTACCTAACTCTCCTACAAAGCGTGATCCCATCCAACTGCTGGACCACATGAAATACTGCAAGCCACCTTTCTCAAAATCAATAACCATGGAAAATTCGACATCAATTACTCAAAGTGCATTACCATAACCCTGGGGGAAATCGGACGATACCATGCCACTCGAACCAGAAAGAACATAACCAACACGTCTCAATCCTACAACACCTAATTACTTACCTTACTCAAATCTCTCTATAAATCCCAGATAGAACCGCACCCTATGCACATACAACCAATGATCACAACTCCTCGAAACACTGAAAGGTAACTCGTAGATCACTCCAAAACACGAATAAGCTCAATGATAATGTAATGGTACATCCCTCAGCAATAGCAATTTGGGGTCAACAATTCCGACTCAGTGTAAAACACATACCCATATTGGCCTACCAATAATTATATTCTAAATCAACTTTGGTCATCCATAACAGGTAGATAACTCTCTAAAGGTTCATAATGACTGAATCATGACCTATACTAACACCTGACTAGCTTTTCTCGCATCCTCGTAGTTCACAACTACAAAAATAATATGTTCATGAAAACTCCCAGTCTCAAAATCCATGAGGCGCACCAATTATTATATATGATCCCAATTCCACCACTCAAATATATAACACGCCCCTAATACTTTATCATTTCACGAGGGATACCCCCATAATTCCTCTGTGTCACCAAGAAACCTTGAATATCAGAAGTCGATCCAACAAGAGATCGTCGTGACACCAATGAAGCACCCTTATTCAAACACATTTCCTTAAACACATTGTCCTTAATGAATGTATACTCTCATCCAGCCACCCGATAGTGGTATCCTTTACCTAATCATCTGAAACTGCCAGTTTTGACCTTCCTTACAGAACTGAACCGTGACCTCACATATGCCACTCTCCATTATACAAAAAATACCACATACGCCATGCAATCCTATGATAAATATGAGAACTTCATGCTCCCTTCCTAGCCACAAACAACTACGTACCCAACTAGCCTAGAACTTTCCATTTGATCCCATCTAGAAGCAAAATCACTATACATCACATGGCCCTCACGCCAGTAGAAATATACATCTCTAACCATGGTAGAAACCATCAAGAATTCCCGAATCACATTTGTACAACACCAAACCGCTAAGACTGAATACTTCCAACTCAACCAAGCCACACATGCCACCAAATTCCAAGAGAATTGCTAAGAAACACCTGTAACAACTCATTACCTTATAATCCACCCAAAGAACTAACCATATCCCTTAAACAGTATATTTTACTTACACACTGCACACACTACCATTTCAAGTACAACTCAATCATTCAATAAATTCCATTATCTGTAAGGTACATTACAACCTGTATCGAAGAATTTCCCGTTACTCGAGCCATTCCCCTACTCCACCTCTGTAGGGCAATAACTGATTCACCAACATACCTCGAACCAAAACCAATAAAACACATAATCGTGTAATCAACTTATCAATAACGAACTCCCCCACTTGGCTCAAAGCCAAGGATCAAGACAAACAATAACTCACGATGCCCACACATCATCACTGCCACCATACTAGGGATTCAATTAAATCCTTCATACGCTCATATGACCCAGACCATCTAACACTCAAATCAAATGCAAATATCGCATCCACCATTGTAATGGTCATGCCAACTCCCACAAGAGATATAAACTCAAATTACAACATACATCATTTACTGATAGAGAGAACTTGCTACATATAAACATAAGGGTCACACACCTCAAGAAAACCCGCAGGAGATACCCCTACCTGCTTAACCTCAAAATGATATCTCCCTATACACTTCCAAAAAGCATAGCCATCACGCAATTACTATACCTTCCTACATTAGAACACAACCACTGCATGCCCCCAAGACATCCCATTAAGCGGTATAAGAACCTGAAGCTGATGGCAATACTAACACTGGAATTGTGGTCAAGGAATTATTGACCTTCTGGAAGCTCTAATCACACTCGTCTGACCACATAGATACCTTCACTGGACACCACGTGTCCCAAAATGCTACTGAACTGAGCCAAAAATTTACACTTGGAGAACTTTGCACAAAGCTTCTCTTCCCTATATCCTTGTAATACCATCATCAAATGCTGAGTATGCTATCTCTGGCTACGAGAGTACGGAAGGATTCCATCAATAAATACAATAACAAAGGAGTTATAACACGGCTGAATACGTCGGCAATCAAATACATGACCGCTGCTGGGGCATTGGTCCGCCCAAAGGACATCACTAGGAACTCATAACACAATAGAAGGATCCGCTTCTCTCCACATCTAAACAACATAACAGGTCCTTCACTACACTCACAACTCGAGGCCATATTCTAACTTAAGACTGAAGTCAATTAATCAATGATTCTTGCTACCTCTCCCGCTAATCCATTCTTGCCACAATCAAACAACCTGAACACATCTAACTATCAGTCACACTCACCACGTAGTCATATCATCACAAAGTTCCATCAATAAGGACATCAACAGACATATAAGTCCCCTAAACATGTGCTCACACAAACGAAATCTTAACACTCAAGCCACAGACAAAATCCGGCCTCAAGTCCTCCCGACTGGCCCATTATCAACATGCTAAAAATCACATATCACTCATGAAAGTCACAAGCCGATGACGCACAACTAATACCAAGCGCTCACGTGTGCATTCGAATACATGAAAGGAATTCTAAGAGTTACACTTTTGGATGAATAAAATGGATTCACACGACAAGAATTCATGAATGTGGAATTTTTCCTAAGGGTTCTGCAACCTCTCGAAGATAAGTAAATACGTCTCCGTACCGATCCGCAAGACTCTACTAAACCTTCTCATGACCGTTGAATCCTATGTAACCTAGAGCTCTGACACCAACTTGTCACGACCCCAAATTCTAACAGGTCGTGATGGCGCCTACATAGAACTAGGATAGCCAACCATTACATAACCACATATTTTTTTTAATATAATATCTCAAAAATCAATAATAACCAGCAACATAGTATAAAATTTTTCTCTAAGTCTTTAAGCAAACATAATAATATAATCTACTATCTAAACAAATCCCCCAGGACTGGAGTCAACCGATCACGAGCATCTAAGAATAAAACTAACACTGCCAATGTCATAAACCATGTCTCGGAATAAAATACTAATACTAATGAAGGAAGGGAAATAGAGAAGCTGCAGACGTTGGACAGCTACCTCGAAATCCCGAATGCTAACAATGAATGAACTCAAATGGCTACTGCTCAGAACCAATACCTGGATCTGCACACAGAGGTGCAAGGAGTAATGATGAGTACGCCAACTTAGTAGTAATGAAAATAAATCACAATATGGAGAATAAGAAACACACAGCAACAAATACACCAATCCACAAAACCGTAAAATATCAAGTCTCAATAAAGTATACATAAGTTCGAAAACTAGTTTCGGTAAAAATCCTTGAAACAAGTATAATTTCCAATATTTCTCAGTAAAACTCCCAAAATATCAGTTTGAAAGATGAAACAAATCATAATCAAAAGCTCAACAAAATATCATTTTAAACCGCCCCTCGAGCAAAATCATCACTCGTAATCAGTCACTCAGCACCTCACCATCACTCAATAACAATCACTCAGCATCAGCCCCTCGGGCAACCTATTTGTAACTCATGCCTCCCAATCACTCATCACTCGACACTCGACACTCGGCACTCGCACTCAGTAGGTACCTACGCTCACTGGGGGCGTGTACAGACTCCGGAGGGGCTCCTACATCCCAAGCGCTATAAACAAGCCAAATCATGGCATCAATCACTCTAAGGCACTCGGGCACTCGGCCTCTCTCATATCATAACATCCTCACAATATTGGCCCTCGGTCTCACTCAGTCAGCACTCTCAACATGCCACTCGGGCCATAAATAAATAGGGTTCTCGACCCAAAACAGTATTTCATTTCAAGAATTAATATCAACAAGCGCTGAGTGTCAAAACAATTTATCAGGAAAGACTGAGTGTAAAATGATAATTTCTAAGTGAGGAATTATCAGGAAAATATCCCCCAATGGGTTATAACAGATCGACACTAGTCCCCAAACATGGCTTATAGCTCAATTATATCAAAACATATAAATACTATAAAGAATAGGCTTCAAAAGCAATTTCGCAACTCAATAGTTGCCTAAGAAGGAAACATATTTCCAAATTTCCAATTCGTGGACGCCCCACACTCGTCATCCAATGTGTGCGTTACTCCAAAACCGTGAAAGGGTGTAAAGTCCGGGGTTTTATACCCTCAGCACAGTGTTTAAAGACATTTCTTACCTCAAAGTAGCCCGAAAAGCTACTCCGCAGTGCGTTTGCCCCTCGAATCAACTTCTGAGTGCTCCAAATCTATAAAGATCAGATCTTTCTCATTAAATTATGCTAAGGGAATGAATTCCAATTGAAAAATACCAATTTTAGCATAAAATCCGAAATTAGGCAAAACCCGACCCCCGGACCCGCTTCTCGGAACTTGAAAAACTTTATACCAAAATGTTCTTCATCATATCATGAGTCTGTACATCTAAAGAACTCGAAAATCGGAGTTCGTTTGACCCCTCAAATCATCCCTAGAAGATCTCATAATCTCAAGCCCTAACTCCACATTTTTATACTGATTTTCATGAATTAAACATTGCTATTTTGTTCCTTAATCACAAATAATCGAGTTTTAGGGTCCAATATCCTTACCTCAATGAAGAACAACGATTTCTTCTCTTCAAAATCGCCTCAAATCTCTTTTCCCGTTCAAAAATGGTGTAAAGGGGTTTAATGGTCACGGATGGTTTTTTTTAATACTGTTCACTCGTTTTACTGTTCACCCGAGTTACTTTTCACCCGAGTTACTGTTCATGGTGCTGTGAAAAAAAAATGCAGCAACTTTTCTTCTAGTCTAAATTGATCCGTTAACCTTTCGAAATCCACCCGAGGCCCTCAGAAATATCAACAAATATACCAACATGTCCCATAACATCATTCAAACTTAGTCGAGCCTTCAAAACAACAAAAACAACATCAAAACACCAAAATCACATCAAATTCAAGCCTATGAACTTTGAAATTCCTAAATTCCACCAACGACGCCGAAACTATCCAAAACAACTCCGATTGACCTGAAATTTTGCAGACATATCCAAAATGACATTACGAATCTGTTCTAGATGTCGAAATTCCATTCGGACCCCGATAGCCTATTTTCCACTACCGACCGGAGATCGCCAAAAACTAACTTTCGCCAATTCAAGCCTAATTCTACACCGGACATCAAATCCGGACACATTCCTAAGTCCCAAATCACCTAACAAAGCTATCCGAGCCATAAAATCCGCATTCCGAGGTCGTTTACCATTAAGTCAACTCTCAGTTGACTTTTCCAAATATAAGGCTATTTTTAAAGACTAAATGACTAAATTCTTGCTACAGCTATTCCGATTCCGAGCCTACAACCTCTAACACGTCATAAACAATATAACCAACCTATGACAAGGCAAAAAGAGGAATAATAATGAAATTTTTACGGAACGACCGGCCGGGTCGTTACATTCTCCCCCACTTAAACACACGTTCGTCCTCTAACGTGATTAGGGTTGTTCCAAACACCACCAAAATTTCTGTGTAACCTACCATGCACATATTCGGAGGTAATCCCACGTCACTCTACCCCATATAGGTCTAATAGCACAAAAAAGTTGAAATTTCGAAATCCAATCTTGACCCATAAACCTTAGAACTACATTTTCACTTCTGAATCAATTTACAAGATCAAAATCCCACAACTATAAACTGAATAAGTTTGGGCATACTGTAACAAGTCATATCCGTAACCCAAGATGAAATACCATGATACAATACATGAATCAAGCACTCATGGAGATAACTCCTAATCACAATAGTTGCTTATAACAACCCAATACCGGTAAATAACCTCTTATCAAGCAAAGCCTCGTTCTAACACTTTCATATGTTGCAGAAGATGAAAGAACACGCAGAATCTAGTAACCAATCGTCTGATCAGCATCAATACCACTATTACATCCAGAGCCATAACTTTTGAAACTCGTGCACTCAATAACAACATCCCAAAAGCTCAATTTATCCTGAAACACCTAATTACTTACCTTACTCAAATCTCGCTATAAAGCCCAGACAGAACCGCACCCTATTCACATACAACCAATGATCACAACTCCTCGAAACACTGAAAGGTAACGCATAGATCACTCCAAAACGCGAATAAGCTAAATTATAATCGAATGGTACATCCCTCAACAATAGCAATTTGGGGTCAAAAATTCCGACTCAGTGTAGAACACACACCCATATTGGCCTGCCGATAATTATATTCTAAATCAACTTTGGTCATCCATAATAGGTAGATAACTCTCCAAAGGTCATAATGACTGAATCATGACCTATACTAACACTTGACTAGCTTTGCTCGCATCCTCGTAGTTCACAACTACAAAATAATATGTTCATGAAAACTCCTAGTCTCGAAATCCATGAGGCGCACCAATTACCATATCTGATCCCAATTCCACCACTAAAATATATAGCACACCCCTAATACTTTATCATTTCACGAGGGATACCCCCATAATTCCTCTGTGTCACCAAGAAACCTTGAATATCAGTAGTCGATCCAACAAGAGAGCATCTTAAGACCAATGAAACACCCTTATTCAAACACATTTCCTTAAACACATTGTCCTTAATGAATTTATACTCTCATCCAACCACCTAATAGTGGTCTCCTTTACCTAATCATCTGAAACTGCCAGTTTATACCTTCCTTCCAGAACTGAACCGTGACCTTACATATGCCACTCTCCATTATACAAAAAATACCACATACACCATGCAATCCTATGATAAATATGAGAACTTCATGCTCCCTTCCTAGCCACAAACAACTACGTACCCAACTAGCCAAGAACTTTCCATTTGATTCCATCTAGAAGCAAAATCACTGTACATCACGTGGACCTTAGGCCAGTAGAAATATAGATCTCTAACCGTGGTAGAAACCATCAAGAACTCCCGAATCACATTTGTACAATACCAAACCACCAAGACTGAATCCTTCCAACTCAACCAAGCTACGCATGCCACCAAATTCCAAGAGAATTGATAACAAACCCTTGTAACAACTCATTACCTTATAAACACCCAAAGAACTAATCATATCCCTTATTATGTCGATCCGACGTACTACCAAGCTGTCCTATATATCCAAGTTCCTTCCGACTTACCTTCGAATTGAAAAGTTTGTAAGATTCCTAAAATTCATGTCACGACCCAAAATCCATAAGGTTGTGATGGCGCTGGACATCATTGTCAGGCAAGCCAATCATTAGTTAATTGAAATAATTTCCTGTTTTAGCATTTTTGAAAAATATTACCTTTCATCTGTTAAGTAAATACAATGGTTTAAAAGTCCTATTTTAGCAAATATATCCCAACACATCCCAAAAACGGGTGTCACAAGTACATAAGCAATTTCTAAGAATTTTACAATTTCTACAAAGCTTGTCCGAAATACAAGTGGACAAGGAATTAAAATAATGTAATACAGTATGAGGGAGACCCCGTCATCTTTGGATTTCCTCTGAATGATGCAGCTCTCCTAATTCTCCAAATCCGCCACATCGCTATGAAAGTACATGTGCAATAAAAATGCACAGCAAGTGTAGCATGAGTTCGAAAACAATATGTACTTAGTAAGTCGCCCGCCTAGACTCAGAGAGGTAGTGACGAGAGGTCGAATTAGACACTTGCTATAGGTCAATTTAGCATATTTGAGTATGACACTAAGCATGATTATCATAGGCAATTTATTAAAAACAGGAATAAATAATATCAACTCCTTCCACGTTTAACACTTTAAGTCTTCGTCATATTAATAACAATTAATCAACATGGGTGATTTAATCAAATAACAAATAATCAACCGGAAGGAACAACTTCTTCCAAAAACCTTTAATAACTTTAAATCTCTGTCATTTCAATTGACAACTAAAAATTCCAGGCCAGTAATCAGGAAAAAATCACAGCAAATATGCAGTAAATATCATGCGCAAGCAATGCCGAGGGTCGAACGACGCGGACCAACAATAATAAACTGTGCACTGCCGAAGGGTCGAACGACTTGAACCATAGATGCATCTATTTTCCCCGCTCGCGAGTCGATCATGCGACACGGTCAACATAAAAATAATAAGGCTAGCCTGCTCGCGAATCATACCTGCGACTCAGGTGCTCATATGTACACATATTCACATAATAAATTCGCATTTTTATCAGGAAAGCAGTTTCTCAGGAAAGTGGAAAAATTCTTCTTAAAGGAACATGAAATATAGCTTTTAAATCTTTGTTTTGAAACTCATTTGCCAACTTTAATAATACTCCATAATATAACCCTATTAGGTATACAATTATCCACAGAGGAATCAATTCTCTTTCTAAATAATTATGATAAGTACACTCTAGTTTTCATGGGAATTCAATTACCGATTCAATAGCATTTACAGCCTATTATTAGTGGCAGGATCACATGTACAATACATAAGGCATGCTAGTGGGTCCTAGACTACCCGGACATGGCTTAATAGTAGCTACGCACGAACTCCCGTCACCTCGTGCGTACGTATCACCCGAAGATAATAACACATACTTAATTAGTTCACCTAGGGGGACAATTCCCCCTCACAAAGATAGAAAGGAGACTTACCTCGCTCCGAAATTTCATAACCCGCTTCCAAGCCCTCCCGACGACTCCAACAGACGCACAACTCCCCATAACTATCCAAATAACAGCAAACTAATGAAAATATACTTTAATATTTGAAACAATTCCAAATTATATAATTTCCCAACCCCGCTCGGTGAATTGACCAAAATGCCCTCGGGCCCACGTGCCCAGAACCCGAAATTTCTCGAAGATATATTCTACCCACAAATTTATTATTTCATATATACGACTTACTCTAAATTCCATGCTCAATTTCGTTGCTAAAAATCCAAATTACCATTTCTAGGTTTTCTTCAATATTTTTCAAAATTTTCCTCAATTTCATGTATAATTCCATGCAATAACCTTGTATTTAACATAGAAACATGAAGGAATTACTTACCTTGTGATCCTTGACGAAAACCCACTCTTGAAGCTCCTCAAAATCGTCCAAACCAAAAGAAAATGACCAACAAATCTCAGTTTTAAAACATTCTGCCCAGGTCATTTTTTGCACCTGCGATCCAACACTCGCACCTGCGATTCCGTAGGTGTGACCAAACCTCCGCACCTGCGGCTTTCCTCAGCTCAAGCCAACTTCGCACTTGCGCCCCATAGCCCGCATCTGCGACTTCGCAGGTGCGGAAATATCCTCGCACCTGCGCTCCCAGCCAGTCCACCACTTCTTCACACCTGCAGCGCCATAGCCGCACCTGCGGCCAAAGCCTCGCAGGTGTGGTCACACCAGATGACAACAATTCCAGCCTTCTTTAAAATATCACACTTGATCCGTTAATCACCCGTAATCCACCCAAGGCCCCGGGGACCCCGTCCAATTCTTCCAACATGTTCTAGAACATAATGCGGACTCTCTCGAGGCCTCAAATCACATCAAACAACATCGAAACCACGAATCACACCCAAATCCTAAATTTATGAACTTAGAAATTTCCAACTTCTACATCCGATGCCGAAACCTATCAAATCACGTCCGATTGACCCCAAATTTTGCACACGTCATATTCGACATTACAGACCTGCTCCAACTTCCAGAATCGCATTCCGACTCCGACATCAAAATTTCCACTTCCGGTCGGATTTCTCGAAAACCTTCAAATTTCTATCTTTAGCCAAATGACTTCAAAATGACCTACGGACATCCGAATTCACCTCCGATCGTGATCCCAACTCCAGAATCACCATACGAAGCTATTCCTAGACTCGGAATCCCAAACGGACATCAATAACACTGAAATGCGCTTCAAGCCAAACTTAGAAAATTTTCTTCAAAATACTGACTTCCATAATATACACCGAAACACTCTCGGGTTATCCAAAACCCAATCCGGACATACGCCCACGTCCGAAATCATCATACGAACCCGCTGGAACCTTCAAATTCTTATTCGGAGGTCGTTTACTCAAAATTCCATTCTTAGTCAAGTTCTCCAACTTAAGGCTTCTAAAATAAGAATTTTCTTTCCAAACAAACTCTAACTTTTCCGAAATTCGATTCCGACCATGCTCACGGGCCATAATACCTGAAACGAAGCTGCTCATGGCCTCAAGCCTCCGAACGACGTGCTAGAGCTCAAAATGACCGGTCGGGTCGTTACATTCTCCCCCACTTAAACAGACGTTTATCCTCGAACGTGCTAAGAACTTCTCTGGAGTTATCTAAAATCAATGTTTAACACCTCGAGCACCTTACCGTGCTATCACAACCCAGTTGAGTACATTCAAATCTGAAGATTTCTTCTTTATCTATATAATAAGCTCTGATACCATGTTGTCACGACCCAAACTCCATAAGGTCGTGATGGCGCCAGACATCATTGTCAGGCAAGCCAATCATTAATTAATTGAAATAATTTCCTGTTTTAGCATTTATGAAAAACATTACCTTTCAGTTTATTACATAGTACCTAAATAAAAATCCGTTAAGTAAATACAATGGTTTAAATAGTCCTATTTTAGCAAATATATCCCAACACATCCCATAATCCGGTGTCACAAGTACATAAACAATTTCTAAGAATCTTACAATTTATACAAAGCTTGTCCGAAATACAAGTGGACAAGGAAATTAAAATAATGTAATACAGTATGAGGGAGACTCCATCAGCTGCGGATCGCCTTCGGATGGTGCAGCTCGCCTAAGTCTCCAAATCCGCCACATCGCTATGAAAGTACCAGTGCAATAAAAATGCACAACAAGTGTAGCATGAGTACGAAAACTATGTGTACTCAGTAAGTCGCCTGCCTAACCTCAGAGAGGTAGTGACGAGAGGTTGAATTAGACACTTGCTAGAGGTTAATTTAGCATATTCGAGTATGACACTAAGCATGATTATCATAGGCAATTTATTAAAAACAGGAATAAATAATATCAACTCCTTCCACATTTAACACTTTAAGTCTTTGTCATATTAATAACAATTAATCAACATGGGTGATTTAATCAAATAACAAATAATCAACCGGAAGGAACAAATTCTTCCAAAAATCTTTAATAACTTTAAATCTCTGTCATTTCAGTTGACAACTTAAAATTCCAAGCCAGTAATCAGGCAAAAATCACAGCAAATATGCAGTAAATATAATGCGCAAGAAATGCCGAGGGTCGAACGACGCGGACCAACAATAATAAATTGTGCACTGCCGAAGGGTCGAACGACTCGAACCATAGATGCATCTATTTTTCCCCGCTCGCGAATCGATCATGCGACACGGTCAACATAAAAATAATAAGGCTAGCCTGCTTGCGAATCATACCTGCGACTCAGGTGCTCATATGTACACATATTCACATAATAAATCCGCATGTTTATCAAGAAAGCAGTTTCTCAGGAAAGTGGAAAAATTCTTCTTAAAGGAACATGAAATATAGCTTTTAAATATTTGTTTTCAAACTCATTTGCAAAGTTTAATAATACTCCATAATATAACCCTATCAAGTATACAATTATCCACAGAGGAATTAATTCTCTTTCTAAATAATTATGATAAGTAGACTCTAGTATTATTGGGAATTCAATTACCGATCCAATAGCATTTACAACCTATTATTAGTGGTAAGATCACATGTACAACACATAAGGCATGCTAGTGGGTCTTAGACTACCCGGACATGGCATAATAGTAGCTACGCACAGACTCCCGTCACCTCGTGCGTACGTATCCCCCGAAGATAATAGCACATACTTAATTAGTTCACCTAGGGGGACAATTCCCCCTCACAAAGTTAGAAAGGAGACTTACCTCGCTCCGAAATTCCATAACCGGCTTCCAAGCCCTCTTAACGACTCAAACTGACGCACAACGCACCAAAACTATCCAAATAACGGCAAACCAATGTAAATATACTCTAATATTTGCAGCAATTCCAAATTATATAATTTCCCAACCCCGCTCGGTGAATTGACCAAAATGCCCTCCGGCCCACGTGCCCGGAACCTGAAATTTCTCGAAGATATATTCTACCCATAGCTTTATTAGTTAAAATATACGATTTACTCTAAATTCCATGATCAATTTCATGGTTAAAAATCTAAATTACCATTTCTATGTTTTCTTCAATATTTTCCACAATTTTCAACAATTTCATTTATAATTCCATGCAATAACCTTGTATTTAACTTATAAATATGAAGGAATTACTTACCTTGTGATCCTTGACAAAAATCCACTCTTGAAGCTCCTCAAAATCGCCCGAACCAAAAGAAAATGGAAGGAAATGACCAACAAATCTTGGTTTTAAAATTTTTTGCTCAGGCCATTTTTCGCACCTGCGATCCAACACTCGCACTTGCGATCCGCAGGTGCGACCAAACTTCCGCACCTGCGGCTTTCCTCAGCTCAAGCCAATTTCTCACCTGCGCCCCATAGCCCGCATCTACGACTTCGCATGTGCGGAAATATCCTCGCACCTGCACTCCCAGCCAGTCCACCACTTCTTCGCACCTACGGCGCCATAGCCGGTCTTGCGGCTCCGCACCTGCGGCCAAAGCCTCGCAGGTGTGGTCACACCAGATGACAACAATTCCAGCCTTATTCAAACTCTCAAACTTCATCTGTTAATCACTCGGAATCCACCCGAGGCCCCCTGGGACCCCGTCCAATTATTCCAACCTGTTCTAGAACATAATGCGGACTTGCTCAAGGCCGCAAATCACATCACACAACATCGAAACCACAAATCGCACCCAAATCCTAACTTTATGAACTTAGAAATTTCCAACTTCTACATCCGATGCCGAAACCTATCAAATCACGTCTGATTGACCCCAAATTTTGTACACGAGTCATATTCAACATTACGAACCTTCTCCAACTTTCGGAATCTCATTCCAACCCAGATATCAAAATTTCCACTTCCGGTCGGATTTCTCGAAAACTTTCAAATTTCTATCTTTAGCCAAATGGCTTCAAAATGACCTATGGACATCCGAATTCACCTTTGATCACGCTCCCAACTCCAGAATCACCATACGAAGCTATTCCCATACTCGAAATCCCAAACGGACATCAATAACATTGAAATGCACTTCAAGCCAAACTTAGGAAATTTTCTTCAAAATACTGACTTCCACAATATACGCCGAAACGCTCCCGGGTTATCCAAAACCTGATCCGAACATACACCCACGTCCGAAATCATCATACGAACTTGCTGGAACCTTCAAATCCTGATTCAGAGGTCGTTTACTCAAAATTCCAATCTTAGTCATTCTCCAACTTAAGGCTTCTGAAATGAGAATTTTCTTTCCAACCAACTCTAAACTTTCCGAAATTCGATTCCGACCACGCCCACGGGTCATAATACCTGAAACGAAGCTGCTCACGGCCTCAAGCCGCTGAACGACGCGCTAGAGCTCAAAATGACCGGTCGGGTCGTTACAATTCACCCCCAGGCCCACATGCTCGAATTCCGGAAATTCTTAAAGAAAGTTGTTACCCATAACCTTATGGATCAAAAATAAATGATTTTTACTATATTCAATTACAAATTTCGTGGTTAAATCTTTTTTTTATTAAAACCCTAGGTTTTAATCTAACCCTATAATTTTTACTAAAACATGTGGAAATCTACCCATAAACTATGTATTAAACTCACATGATGTAGGAATTACTTACCTCACAAAGCTAGGTGAAAATATCCCCTTTTGAAGCTCCCAAATTGCCCAAGTGTTGAGTGAAGTGAGTCAAAAATGACAAACTCCCGTATTAAATGAAGTCCACTGCCTTCAGCAAGTTGCGCACCTGCGGCGCGTGGACCGCACTTGCGGTCTCGCTTCCGCGGACCATCGTCCGCATCTGCAGAAAAGAGGGAGGCTTGCAGGGCATTGCACTTGCAAATGGTGCCCGCATCTGTGGACCGCACCTGCGAAGGGGGCGGGGGGTCGCATATGCGGATTCTGGCATCCATTCAAAGGCCGCACCTGTGAGGCTTCAACCAATTTTGCAGTCTCGCACCTGCGGCTAGCTAACCGTAGGTGCGGTCACACCAGAACTGGTGCACCAGCAGCTCACTTTGAGCTTGGACTCGCCTCGCGCGACGTCCGAATGCTATCCGAGGCCCCCGAGGCCCCGTTCGAATATACCAACAAGTTATAAATCATAACACGGACTCGCTCGAACCCTCAGAACGCCCAAAACAACACTAAATCTAAGAATCATATCCCAAAACCAACTAAATTCAATTATGAACTTTAAGTTCTTAAATTCACTTCCAACACGCTGAAATGTACTTATACTACTCGGAACGACACCAAATTTTGTGAGCAAGTCGTAAATGACACTATAGAACTATTCCAGGTCTCGGAATTCCATTTAGACCTCGATAACCTCTAAACACGCTCCAAACCTCAATTATAGAACCGCAAGAATCTTATTCTGCTATTTGGCGCCGAAATGCACCCGTTTCATCCAAAACCCGTTCCGAACATACGCCCAAGTCCAAAACAATCATACAAGCCTAGCAGAACCTTCAACTCCCAATTCCGGGGTCGTTTACTAAAAATATTGACCGAAGTCAAACATGGCCTTTAAAGCTAAATTTAAGGAACTAAGTGTTCCAATTTCAACCCAAACTCTTCAAATTCCCGAATCAACCATCCCCGCAAGTCATAATTCAATAAAAGCAAATACAGGAAGTCCTAATTAGGGGCACATGTTTCGAGAAAGATAACCGTCCGGTCAGGTCGTTACAATGATGGTGCATAGAAACCCAGGAACGTACACAAGCATAAAAAGAGATGAGCAGACTCAGTAAGAAAAACAATACTAACCATCAGCCTGAAGTTAAACTTCACACCTTATGATTTATTTTATTGTGTTTCACCGTACAAATTTTCTTATATGTTCTTTGCTCCTACGTCATCAATAGTTGGTTGGTGCAACTTGTCATGACCCAAATTTCCCCTCCGTATCGTGATGGCACCTAGCCTTAAGGACTAGGTAAGCCTAACATTCATGGAAATAGCAACAATAACAAATAAAATCTAATATTTTTATGAAAAAGGATCCTTTATACAAGAGCATATCCCAAAACCCGGTAGTACAAGTCATAAGCTCTATAAAGAGTTTACTACAACTTCTAAATACAACTGTTTGGAAGTAAGCGAAAACAATGTAAATACAGAATAGGAAGGTTACTCCGAAGCCTGCGAATGCAGCAGCAGGTTACCTTGAGTCTCCTCAGCAAGAGTCCGCACAACTACTGACGATCAATACCTGCATCTGCATAAAAATGTGCAGAAGTGTAGAATGAGCACACCACAGCGGTGCCCAGTAAGTATCAAGACTAACCTCAGTGAAGTAGTGGACGAGGACTAGTCAAGACACCTACTGGTCTAATAAATCAACAGGCATAAATATAGGAATGACAGGGCATGACACCTATCTAATGACTACACAATATAGTTAACAACATAGCAACTGCAATGCGGAAGGAAATACAACAATTAACGACGGAACTTAATAATAATACACAGAAGGATGGAGGGTAACACAACCCAAGTCTGAAATCACAACACAATAAGGACAAGTATTAACTCAACACTGCATTGCGTTCCACAAAAGGCCTTAGCCACAAATACCATTAAACTGGTCAAATCTTCGAGTGTAAACTTTCACCCGCAATTTTCTATATTGAAAACTTTAAGGTAAGATCCTTTTTAAAGGGGAAATTCATTTCAAATATAATTTTCCCAAGAGATGTCTCTCAGACATAGTTTCCTTCAAGATCAAAGCTTTTCAAATATATTTTTCCGAAGAAATTGTCCTTAAAACATAGTTTTCCTGTAACATAAACAATTTTCCAAATATTCTTTTTCAAAGGAGTATCCTTCAACATAGTTTTGTTTAACATAAACATTTTTCAAATATTCTTTTTCCAAAGGAATGTCCTTCAGCATAGTGTTATTCAGGATAATTATTTTTCAAATTGGACTCTTCAAATAATTGTCTTTCAAACATAATTCATGGATAAAATCTACCGGGATCCCGTCCCGTAGTCCCAAATTCATCACACAAATCAAAGGATCTCCCGGAATACGTCCGTAGTCCCAAAATAAATATGCAATACAGGGGGAAAGCTCCCGGAATACATTCGTAGTCCCAATTTAAATATGCAGTACATGGGGAAAGCTCCCGGAATACGTCTGTAGTCCCAATTTAAATATGCAGTACATGGGGAAAGCTCCCGGAATACGTCTGTAGTCCCAATTTAAATATGCAGTACTGGGGGAAAGCTCCCGGAATACGTCCGTAGTCCCAATTTAAATATGCAGGGCAACAACCAAAGACAACAATTATAGCACAGCAGAAAACTCGTACATCACCACATAAAATACAAAGCAACCAGGACAATGACACAAGATACGGCGAATAAATCAATACAAGAACTTCAATTCACAAAGAAAAAGTAGAACATCGTTCACAAGGAATAATCACGACACAGAATACTAAGTGCAAAAAGGAATCGTCCAGGGAAAAACAAGACAAGCAACAAATCCAAAAATTCAAGTCAACAATAAGAAGAAAACAAAAATAAAATAATTCCAAGTAAGGACAAGTCGACTAAGATATAAGTTATCTATACCCCTTATGAGGTTGAGCAAATTATGAGGGGTATTCAACCATTTAATTATTTATAGGTAGCTTATGAAAATATAGCATGATGATAGAGAGGTAAAACCTTTGGTCAGGTCAAATCAGAGTCAAGTAGGCGGTAAGGGTGGTTCCTAAAGCTATTAGTTCTAATCAAAGCCTGTAGAGGTGAAACTAGCAGATAAGAACTCAAGCGTATCAAGATCAACTTCATACAAGGTGAATATAAGGACCTAAGAACCCTAAAAGGTCAACCTTCAACAAATATGTCCGAGCACACACTCGTCACCTTGCATACACGGACTAAAATCAACATAGAAGACTCAAATCCTAAGGGGTAATTCCCCCACACAAGGTTAGGCAAGATACTTACCTCAACCGGTCAAACCAAACATGAAATCATGTTCTTGTCACGCGTATCCGACTCTAGATGGCCCAAATCTAGTCAAATCAATAGCATCGTGTAAATAATACTACAAGCAACTAGTTTAACTAATAAATTCGAAGCTAAGATGCGAAATTAGGAAAATTGCCTGAAAAGTCCCTCGGGCCCATGACTCGGAATCGAGTGAAAGTTCAACTTTAGAACACCCATTCACTCATGAACTCATTGGAACAAGAATCATCAAAATTCAGCGTCAGAATCTCACTCAAATCTCGGATTTTCAATTGGGGAACTTTTTCTCCCATTTCCAAATTTGTACTCTCAAACTCCTTGATTAAATGAGGAAAACCACAATAGATTAATGCAATAAAACCAAGTTCGAGTAAGAAATCATTACCCACAATATTCCCCTCAAAATCCATCAAAGAATCGCCTTCTCCCGAGCTCAAAATAAAAAATGGAGTGAAAATGAACCAACCCTCGAATATAAACTCTCTGCCCAGCGATGACCGCACCTGCGGCTAATTGGACCGCACCTGTGGAAAATACATTGTAGGTGCAAAAACTCGCTAAATGAACTAGGGCCGAACCTCCGGAACCCCGTCCGCACCTGCGAGCCTGGCTGCCCTTGACCAAAACCGCACCTCCGACGCCCTCCACCGCACCTGCGTGTCCGCACCTGCGGCTCCCCATCCGCATGTGAGAAACACTAGAACCAGCAATGCTTCAGCTGGTTTCTAAGCCCAAAATCATCTCGTTGAGCATCTGAAACATCCATGAGGCCGCCGAGACCACAACCAAACTTACCAACCAGTCCTAATACCTTATCCAAACTTAGTCGAGCCTTCAAAACACATCACATAACCTCAAAATCGCCAATTACGCATGGATTCAAGCCTAAGAACTTATGAAATTTCCAAAATCCACAACCGATGCCGAAACACAACAAAACTAGCTCGAATGTCCTCAAATATGAAACATAGGTCACAAATGACACTACGAACCTACAACCACTTCCGGAATTCCATTCCAGGCTTGATATCAAGATTTCACCTATCGGCGCGAATCGTCGAAAATCTAACTTTCACCAATTCAAGCCTAAATCTACCACAGACCTCGAAAATAAATTCCGGACGCGCTCCTCAGCCGAAAATCACCATACGAAGCTGCCGACGTCATCCATAACATGTTTTGAGCCGTTTACATAAAAGTCAAATTCCGGTCAAAACTTCATTGTTTATGCTTCCAAAACAACAGTCTTTCTTCCAAATCGACTCTGAATCATCCGGTAACTGAATCCAACCATGCATGCAGGTCGATGTACAAAATGTGAAGTTGTTCAAGACCTTACGCCACCGAACAGAGCTTAAATTCTCAAAACGACTGGTCGGGTCGTTACATTCTCCCCCTCTTAAAAAAATATTCGTCCTCGAACGTGCCAAGATTCGCCTCGAAGTCTTCAAATCACTGAATGCACACTTCCAAAATACACTCGCGGGTGATCCCACGTTACCACAATCTACATAAGGCTGACGACACCATATCAACTGCGATTTAGCCTTTCTACCAACACCGATAAGCCTCAGACCTCAAATTCTCACCTTATCTTCATTTCCACAAGGTCCGATTCTAAATCTATATCCGGTATCAGTCTCAACTAGATATATTAAATCATGACTACACCCACAAGGTACAACCACACAAAATAATAAACCACGCATAGGCCCTTGATAACACTCCTGATCACAATAGCTGCCCGAAATCAACGTAGGTAATAATGCAAGAAACACGAGGACTTCATACTTTGACACCCGAATCACCAAGACACAACTAATGTCACCGGGTACACATCCCGCAAGCTAAAACTCAAGGACCACAGAACGAAAATGACTTAATATGAAAAGACGAACACATAAGGAAACTATCAAACAAGCCCGACAAGAACAACTCTTTATCAATGCTAACCTACAAAACAATATAACAAGGAAATAACTAAAGCACATGAACCAATCACAAGGATCCCATCCTGGTATGATTTCTACCGCGGTACTCATCCCCGTTCGAACAAATCGAATCACGAAGGATAACGAGGGTCTCGCCCTCAACTCTACATCACAAATAGGATATATATCCCACCAACCGAAACTTTTCACTCGATCGCTTCCTTCAACAAAATTACAACACGTGTTGGCTCCCACACCAGTGGAGCATAAGAATCACATCTCGTAACCACTACACTCAAGAATCACATCAAGCCTACCGTACTGGACAACAGGAATTTACTACTAGTCTCATATCTCTCAATAATGATTAGAAACAAACGATAGACACGGGCTACCACTCAAAGAATCTCCCAACAGGAGCAAACACGAAGATAGAGTGCAAAGCATGAAACTCACTCGTGAAAGAAGCGACAAATAAGGGAACTCGTCCCGACCAGTAGAGCTATAATGAAATACAAATGGTGACCCTATGTAACAAATCTACACATACCTGTACAATAACATCTGGCACAACGGCCTCCAGCCTACTATACAAAATATATCAACGGGCCGGGCCTCTCCCTGTTGGGCGCCCTCTACTCACCTGAATGCCCTGCTATAACACATCTGCCTGGAGCCTGGGACAATCTCTCACCCTGTGACTGGTATCTCCACACTAAAAACAACCTCTCTGCTGGCGTGGCTGTGGAAACTGTGCGATACGAGTACTCTGAGACCCATGAGTACCTGAAACCCCATGCGAAGCCGGTAATGCAAATTAAACTTGCTGACCCATAAAACCCCTACCGTGTCGCAACCTACCCATAAAATAAGGACCAGCAGATCTCTCCGGTCTACGAGGCCTCCTCGCCTCCCTAAATTCTCTCTCCTGATCTCTTCTATACTCTCGCTCTCGGTCTCCCATGCCCTCTAACCGAAGAGTGATCCCTACCACCTGCTGAAATGAAATATACAACTCCAACTCTCGAGCCATGCTGAATCGAATATCATGCCTGGGCCCTTCAACGAATCTACGGACTTGCCCTCTAGCTGTAGCAACTAAGGCAGTTGCATGCCTAGCCAAATCACTGAATCTGATGGCATACTCTAATACTGACATATTGCCCTGGCGCAGCTGCTCAAACTCCGCGTGCCATGCATCCCGTAGGGACTGGGGTAAAAAATCTCTCAAGAATATCTCTGAAAACTGACTCCACGTAAGTGAAGCTGACTCAGCCGAGCTACTCAACTCACATGCCCGCCACAACTGATAAGCCGCTCCCTGAAGCTGGTACGTAGTAAAAGCAACCCCACTTGTCTCAACAATATCCAGAGTGCGGAGGATGCTATGGCACTCCTCCAGAAAACCATGCGCACTCTCTGAAGCCAATCCGCTTAATGTAGGAGGGTTATATCTCTTGAACCTTGCAAATCTAAGTTGCTCTTCCTTAGATGTTGCTGCTCTGACCATGAGCTGAACTGGAACCACATGATACGTCACTATGATACCTGGACCTTGACCAATGTGAACTCGCTGCTCTGGAGTATGGACGCTGGGAGTCTAGGCTCCTCCTCCGATCGGTGAAGTAACTGGTGCAACCTGAAATAACCCCGCCTGAGCCAATGTATCAAACATGCTCAGGAACTGTGCTAAAGCCTCCTGAATATGGGAAGGGCGGGG
>ML300793.1:26715-41400 GCA_005239505.1 Nicotiana paniculata
GGGGGGGACAACAGGTGCCTCCCATGCCTGCTCCCCAACTGGAACTGTTGGTGGCTCCTCAACGGCTTCTCTGGTAGGTGGCCTAACTACGACACGTGCTCCTCGTCGACCTCGGTCTCTGACCCTAGCAACATCTGCTCGGGGGTAACATCATCAGGAAGCATGGCTCGTGTCCTCACCATCTATGAGATAATAGAATGAAAAATTTCAAAATTCAAGGTCAATGAACTCGCACGATAGAAATGAAAGAAATGGAATTGTCCTAATAGTTCGGTAGCCTCTCAAAGATAAGTACAGACGTCTCCGTACCAATATGCAAGACTCTACTAAAATCGCTTATGACTCGTAGCACCTATGAACCTAGGGCTCTGATACCAACTTGTCACGACACAAATTTCCCCTTCGTTGGGTATCGTGATGGCACCTAGTCTTAAGGACTAGGTAAGCCTAACATTCATGGAAATAGAAACAATAATAAATAAAATCTAATATTTTTATGAAAAAGTATTCTTTATACAAGAGAATATTCCCAAAACCCGGTAGTACAAGTCATAAGCTCTATAAAGAGTTTACTACAACTTCTAAATACAAATGTTTGGAAGTAAGTGAAAATAGTGTAAATACAGAACATGAAGGTGACTCAAAAGCCTGCGAACGCAACACCAGTTTACCTTGAGTCTCCTCAGCAAGAGTTCACACATCTACTGACGATCAATACCCGGATCTGCACAAAAATGTGCAGAAGTGTAGAATGAGCACACCACAACGGTGCCCAGTAAGTATCAAGACTAACCTAAGTGAAGTAGTGACTAGGACTAGTCAAGACACCCACTGGTCTAATAAATCAACAGGCATAAATATAGGAATGACAGGGCATGACACTTATCTAATGACTACACAATATAGTTAACAACATAACAACTGCAATGCAGAAGGAAATACAACAATTAACGACTGAACATAATAATAATACACAGAAGGATGGACGGGAACACAACCCAAGTCCGGAAACCACAACACAATAAGGACAAGTAGTAACTCAACACTGCATTAGTCTCCACACAAGGCCTTGGCCACAAATACCATTTAAATGGTAAAATCTTCGAGAACTTTCACCCGCAATTTTTTATATTGAAAACTTTAAGGTAAGATCCTTTTTAAAGGGGAAATTCATTTGAAATATAATTTTCCCAAGAGATGTCTCTCAGACATAGAGCTTTTCAAATATATTTTTCCAAAGAAAGTGTCCTTAAAACATAGTTTTTCTGCAACATAAACATTTTCCAAATATTCTTTTCCAAAGGGATATCCTTCAACATAGTTTTGTTTAACATAAACATTTTTCAAATATTTTTTTTCCAAAGGAATGTCCTTCAACATAGTTTTATTCAGGATAATTGTTTTTCAAATTGGACTTTCCAAATAATTGTCTTTCAAACATAATTCCTTGATAAAATCTACGGGGATCCCATCCCGTAGTCCCGAATTCATCACATAACACAGAGGATCTCCCGAAATACGTCCGTAGTCCCAAAATAAATATGTAGTACAGGGGGGAAAGCTCCCGGAATATGTCCGTAGTCCCAATTTAAATATGCAGTACAAGGGAAAGCTCCCGGAATACGTCTGTAGTCCCAATTTAAATATGCAGTACAAGGGAAATTCTCCCTAAATACGTCCGTAGTCCCAATTTAAATGTGCAGTACAGGGGGAAAGCTCTCGGAATACGTCCGTTGTCACGACCCAAATCCTAACCCAGGTCGCGATGACGCCCAACACCGCCGTCAGGCAAGCCAACCTTTATTTACTAGTGATTTCAGGTAGTACACCGAAAATATTTTTCCACCACTTTCTTAACATAGTTGAGACATTTAATTAAAAGGATAACTTACGCAAATTTTATGCAAAATAAATAATCATGAAGTCATAATTTACGATTACATTCCAAAATAAATTCTACTAGCGTGTATGTCCCAGGAACTAGTGTCACAAGTCTACAGACATCTAGAAGAATGGTATCAAAAGAATAAAAAGTCTGTCCTACAATCCGAGTAAGTATAGACAGAAATAACAAAAGGATAGCTCCGGAGTGCTGCTGGGAATCGCCAAGAAGAGCAGCTCACCGTGAAGCCTCGACCAGTAACAAACTCAGGAACGAGCTCCGAACTCGAATCCAGATGCACCTGCCTTAGAACCTGTACAATTAAGTACAAAGTGTAGCATGAGTACATACAAAATATGTACCCAGTAAGTATCCCGCCTAATCTCGAAGAAGTAGTAATGAGAGGTCGACTTGACACTTAATAGGGTCCAAACAAAGTATTTAAGTGATAATTTAAAAGAGGACAACAAGTAAGCATAGATAGTATGAAAAATAGATATTGAACCGTAGTAAAATCCGAATATGAAATGAAGCATTAATTTACAATTTTTCAGTGCGATCCTCCAGGATAATTCATAGCTCGACAGTCATAAACAATATCAGAAAAATAGCATGCGTAAAGTGGAATAAAGACATCCGGCTTGGGCCAACATAACAATAACAGCTGTTCATAGCCGAAGGATCGAACGACGTCAACCATAGATGCATCTATCAATACTCGCCGTGGCGTACGGCCCGCTCCCATGAGAGTAGGGGAAAGAATCACCCCGCTCGCGGGATATAAATTGCGAAGCGGTCGCATGCAAATACAACATCTATCTTTCAATTCTTTTCAAATAAAAATTCCTTTAAATCATCAAATTCTTGGTTTTCTTAAAAACAAGGTTGCATACAATGAATTTACAAAGCATATAACTCAATTTAATGGAATTCACATGGAATGGTGAAGCCTAACTACCCAGACATAACAATAATAGTTACTACGCACGGGCTCTCGTCAGCTCACACGCACGTAGTCCCCCACAAAAATGACACATTACTATTTAATTTATCTATGGGGAAAATTCCCTCTTACAAGGTTAGAAAGGAGACTTACCTCGCGTCAAGTCTACTTCCCGGGTTAAGAATGCGCCCGAAACTCCAAATTTATCGCCCACGGACTCGAAACTAGTCAAATATTGCATAAATAAATCAATCTATACTCAAAAGTATGAAATTTCCCCATTTAAATGATTGTTTCAACCTAAAGTGTAAAATCCCAAAATATACCCCCGGGCCCACATGCTCGGATTTCGGAAATTTTTGTAGGAATATATCACCCATAGCCTAAGGATCAATAATATATAGTTTTTGTTTGATTCCTCAACAAATTTCTTGGTCTTCCCCCATTTTTGTTAAGAACCTAGGTATTTACTCTAGCGCATGTTTTCTACTAATTGTGGTGTTAATCTACCTAATAATTCAAGTAATAAGCTAAATTCATAGTAGAAATTACTTACCTCACAATAGCTAGGTCGAATGCCCTTCTTGCATGCCCTCAAAATTGCCCAAGGATGAAGAGAAGTGGTAAAAAATGGCTAAGTCTGTGTTTAAAAGGAAGTGCACTGTCTTCAGGCTTTTCGCACCTGCGGCTCGAGGACCGCATCAGCGGTCTCGCATATGCGAGGAAATTCTCCCACCTGCGGATGAGGGGAAGGTGTCCTGGTTTCGCACCTACAGAGCAAAGTCCGCACCTGCGGCTCCGCTTCTACGGAAACGTGTCCGCACCTGCGAAAATTAGCAACTCCCGTAGGAGTCGCACTTGCGAGACTGGGACCACAAGAGCGGTCTCGCACCTGCGACTGGACTTGCCTCGCTGCACCAGCACTGGACTGCACCAGCATCAATTTTAGGCTGGTTCTTGCCTCGCTCGATACCCGAATGTCATATGGGCAAACCCGAGACCCCGTCCAAATATACCAACAAGTCTTAAATCATGATAAGGACTCGCTCAATCCTTTAGAACGCCCGAAATAACGCTAAATCTAAAGATCACACCTCAAAACCTATTGGGTCAAACTTAAGAACTTCAAGTTTCTGAATTTTCTTCCAACATGCCGAACCATACCTTTAATACTCGGAATGACACCAAATTTTGCGAGCAAGTCATAAATGTCATAACAGAACTATTCCCGACCTCGGAATTCCGTTCGGACCTCGATAACACAAAAACATGTTCTAAACCTCAATTTGAACTTAAAGACATTCTTACTTCACTATTTGGCGCCGAAACGCTCCCGGGTCATCCAAAACCCGTTCCGAACACATGCCCAAGTCCGAAATCATCATACGAACCTACTGGAATCTTCGGATCTCGATTCCTGGGTCGTTTACTGATAATGTTTACTGAAGTCAAACTTGGCCTTTAAGGCCAACCTTAAGGAACTAAGTGTTCCTATACTACTCCAAACTCATCCAAACCTCGAACCACCCGTCCCCGCAGGTCATAAATCAGTAAAAGCAGTTACGGGGAGTCCCAATTAAGGGCACGGGGTCCTAGAACACAAAACGACCAGTCGGGTCGTTACATCCGTAGTCCTAATTTAAATATGCAGTACAGGGGAAAAGCTCCTGGAATACATCCGTAGTTCCAATTTAAATATGCAGTGCAACAATCAAAGACAACAATTATAGCATGGCAGAAAACTCGTACATCACCATATCAAATACAAAGCAACCAGGACAATGGCACAAGATACGACAAATAAATCAATACAAGAACTTCAATTCACAAAGAAACAGTAGAACATCGTTCACAAGGAATAATCACGACACAAAATACTAAGTGCAAAAAGGACTCGTCCAGGGAAAAACAAGACAAGCAAAAAATCCACAAATTCAAGTCAACAATAAGAAGACAACACAAGTCAACTAATTCCAAGTAAGGACAAGTCGACTAAGATATAAGTTGTCTATACCCCTTATGAGGTTGAGAAATTTATGAGGTGTATTCAACCATATAATTAATTATAGGTAGCTTATGAAAATATAGCATGATGATAGAGATTTAAAACCTTTGGTGAGGTCAAACCAGAGTCTAGGCAGTAAGGGTGGATCCTAAAGCAATTAGTTCTAATCAAAGCATGTAGAGGTGAAACTAGCAGATAAGAAATCAAGCTTATCAAGATCAACTTCATACAAGGTGAATATAAGGACCTAAGAACCCTAAAAGGTCAAACTTCAACAAATAAGTCCGAGCACACACTCGTCACCTCGCATACACGGACCAAAATCATCATAGAAGACTCAAATCCTAAGGGGTAATTCCCCCACACAAGGTTAGGCAATATACTTACCTCAACCGCTCAAATCAAACTTGAAAGCACATTCTTGCCACGCGTATCCGACTCCAGATAGCCCAAATCTAATCAAATGAATAACACCGTGTAACTAATACTACAAGAAACTAGTTTAACTAAAACGCGGAATCAGGAAAATTGCCTGAAAAGTCCCCCGGGCCCACGACTCGGAATCGAGTGAAAGTTACAAATTTAGAACACCCATTCACTCACGACCTCACTCGAACAAGAATCATCAAAATACAGCGTCAAAATCTCACTCAAATCTCGAATTTTCAGTTGGGGAACTTTTTCTCCCATTTCCAAACTTTTACTCTCAAGCTCCTTGATTAAATGAGGAAAAGCACAATAGATTAATGCAATAAAACCAAATTCGAGTAAGAAATCGTTTCCCACAAGATTCCTCTGAAAATCCGTCAAAGAATTGCCTTCTCCTGAGCTCAAAATAAAAAATGGAGTGAAAATGAACTAACCCTCGAATATAAACTTCTGCCTAGCGATGACCACACCTGCGGAAAAATACATCGCAGGTGCGAAAACTCGCTAAATGAACTGGGGCCGCACTTGCAATCACTAGGCCGCATCTGCGGCCCCGCACCTGTGGAATCCCGTCCGCACCTGCAAGCCTGGCTGCCCTTGACCAAAACTGCACCTGCGACGCCCTCTACCTTATCCAAACTTAGTCGAGACTTCAAAACACATCACATAACCTCAAATCGCCAATTATGCATGGATTCAAACCTAAGAACTTATGAAATTTTGAAAATCCACAACCGATGCCGAAACACGTCAAAATTAGCCCGAATGACCTAAAATTTGACACACAGGTCACAAAAGACACTACGAATCTACAGCCACTTCCGGAATACCATTTTGGGATTGATATCAAGATTTCACCTATCGGCCGAAATTGTCGAAAATCTAACTTTCGCCAATTCAAGCCTAAATCTAACCCAGACCTCGAAAACACATTCCGGACGCGCTCCTCAGCCCAAAATTTCCATACGAATCTGTCGACATCATCCATAACCCGTTCTAGAGCCGTTTACATAAAAGTCAAATTCCGGTCAAAACTTCACTATTTAAGCTTCAAAAACAACAGTGCTTCTTCCAAATCGACTCTGAATCATCGGGTAACTGAATCCAACAATGCATGCAGGTCGATGTACAAAATGTGAAGTGGTTCAAGACCTTACGCCACCGAACGGAGCTTAAATTCTAAAAATGACCGGCCAGGTCGTTACATTACTGTAGACCTGTTATTGTAGTAGATGCAACATTTTTAAAGTCAAAATATCGTGGAGTTCTATTTGTTGCTGTATCAAAGGATGCAAACAATAAAATCTTTCCTCTGTCTTTTGGTGTAGCAGATTCAGAAAACAATGAGGCATACATTTGGTTCTTCAGGGAAATGAGAAAAGAAATTCAAGTTCGTTGTGAACTGGTTTTCTTGTCAGATAGAAACCAGTCGATTGCAAATGGGATTAGAAAAGTTTATCCTAAATTTCACCATGGTATCTGCCTCTATCACTTTGAGGAAAATTTAAAGCAAAAACATGCAAAAGCCATGGTAATAAATCTTTTTCAAAGTGCTGAAAGGTCATACAAATGTGAAAATTTTAATAAGTTAATGTCCCAACTCAAAAGTGTTGACAAGAAAACATACAATTACATAATGGAAGATCCTACAGAAATATGGGCTCGATCGTGGTTCCCACGACGACGTTATGATATGCTGACAACAAACATTGTAGAATCAATGAATTCCGTGTTACTAAAAGCGAGAGATATGCCTTTTAATAATGGTAGATTACATCCAAGAAAAGTTGGGAGAGTGGTTTTACGAACGGAGGAAAAAAGCAAATGAAACTTTTCACAAAGTACCAATATGGGCAGAAGAAGAGATGACTAAGAAGATGGACTTGGCTTGTGAAATGTTTGTGAGTATATTTATTAACTTCAGGATTTACTTTTAGCGCGGTTTCTCTTTAGCATAATCACTTCAGCTTTTTATATCTGCTACAGTGATTTACTGCTTACATATAAAAAACTTCATACTTTTTCTTTTTGAAGCAATAATACACTGATATAGTTTATCTTAATTTTTTATTCCTTCTTAGGTGTTCAACCTTGATTCAATGATTTTTAGAATAAATAGTGAAGGAATCGAAATTCATTGTGGACTTTTACAGAAGAGAACTTGTGACTGCTTTGAATTCCAACTTGATGAATTGCCCTGTCCACATGCAATTGCTGCTATTAATAAGAGATATTTGCAAAAATCTGATTACTGCTCAAAATGGTATTCAAAGGAAACATGGTTCAAAACATATGAAGTACATGTGAATACTGTGGGAGATAAAAATCATGGGATATTCCACAAAATGTAGAATCTGAGATCACAAAACCTCCCGATGTAGAGATTTTACAAGGAAGAAGACAAAAGAAGAGGTATATCCCTGCGACCGAATCAGTACCATTGAAGTCTACCAAATGCAGTCGATGTAAACAAATTGGGCATAATAGAAAAACTTGCTTGTCTTCTCCAGCACCTCATCCATATTCCAAGAAACACGCTGAAAAATACTCCAACGTTCAATAGTTCTTTGAGTTAACTATTCTTCAATTGGATTATAAGGTCTGAATTTAGACTTTGATTATTGTATGATATTTTTTCATAGGAATAAAAAAAAAGCTCTTGCTCTTTTATATTGCTGAAGTACAAACCACTCATTTTTGTTGCGCAGGCTTACATATTTGGTTGCATTTTAAAAAAGTACGCAATGACTTCAACAAGAAAAAACTGTATGTGAAATACATATCCTTAACACACAGACATACACACACATACACATACATACACACACAAAAGTATCTCATGTACAAACAAAAACTTAAGAATCTTTAGACTGAAGTTATAGAAAATGAACTAAATAACTTCAGCATAAAAGGTTCAAGTTTCTAACTTATATACGCTAACTTCAGGTAAGCTAACTTCAACCTTCAAAATTTTAAAAAATTATACACAAAAACATAACAAAGATTTTCATTTATATAACAACACAAAACATTAAAAAACAAGGCCATCATAAAAAAACATTGACAAAAAAAAAAGAAGAATCATAAAAATCATTAACAAAAAAGCACAGAAATAAAAACATAAAAAAAGAATTTCAAAAACTAAGCATCATCATCATTATCAGAACAGTACTCATCTATTTCTCAAAATATCTCGTCATCATCAGAATTGGAGATAACTATAGGATACTCGGGAAAAAGACCACAAAGTCCAATGAGATCAATCTTCAACTTGTTGAATTCATCACGCAACTGACTTTGTTCAACTATAACTCTGTCCATAAGAGAAGGAAGACTCTTCTTCAGGTCGTTTTGGAGCTTGGCATAGTCGTCCCAGATGGGAAACTTAAAACAATCAAACTGCTGGACAATCCTGTCAAACGAGGTTGAATAACCTTGACAACTACATTCAAGGTTAAGCCTGTTCTTGAATGATTCATCGACAAAATACTATGGTCTGATTCTTTCCCAACCAACCTTTATTTGATCCCGCTTATGCATACGATTAGACATTGGTACGTTGCTGTTATAATCAGACTTCAAACTCTCCCACTTCTGCATAATTTGACCCATTGTAAGCTTCCTACTTCCTCTTGCACCAAACATTCCTGTTTAACTAAAGAATTAGACCCTTTCACTCAAGCTTATTTTTAAGATGAATACGGGTTACTGATAATCAAGGTAATGGAGGAAAATGTATAATAGACAATATTGCAGAAATAGAGAAAATCGAAGTTAATTATTTTCGAGAATCAGATGCCTTTACAAGCTGTATTTCCCTCCCTTATATAGGAGATTCTTATAATGTACGACTCTTGCAATGGTTACTCATTAATGAATAATTATGACATTAATGAGGCGTTACAAAGGATAACGGTAAATGGGGTTCGGTTACATAACGTTTGAGTAATCAATTGTGGGTCTTTGAATCTGCCCGTTGCTTTCTCTAGATTTATTATGACCGTGCCTCTCTCCCGTTTTGATCAAGTTGAGCTTCCCGTGGCTGATAAGTTCGTGGGTTTACTGAACCGTGCCTCTTTGTACTGTACCTCTTCAAAGAATCACATCCAGCTGTCGCATTTTCCTATGTCCACGTGACTAGCCGAGTTGTCAAAAGCTGGCTTACGTGTGAATTTCTTTTTTACCAATACAGATAGTCCCCCCACTTACCATATATTTAACGATTAATATTTGATAAGTGGATATTCATTTATGGCGGGAATATTTTGCCGCCGATTTTCCTTGAATCGGTGTGTCCTTCTTTTCACCATAGGCGTCGTTTGTCACTTCCATTTAATGCTCAGACCACGTGTCCTTTTCGGATTAGTTCTGCATTTACTCGGCACATTTTAGGGCTTTTTACGGATGTGCCAGTCCCGAAGTGACATCTTCAATTATGACTTTTCATCATTATTTTCCTTTTTCTTCATGTTTGACAGTCGTCTTCAAGTATAAATACATTATTTATTTTCTTTGCTTCAACAAAACGCTTTTCTAACTTTGTCTTTTGTAAAGAACTTTCTTCTTTGCCTTTGTAAACATGTCTTCTTCAGACCAACCTCAAAGAGTAATAGATATTGAAAGTTTAATGCCATCTTCTGCTCCGACTATGAGTCGGAGGGGTGGTAGACTTAGAAGTCTAGGATCCACTCCTTCGAGGGGCTCCTCTTCTTCTCAGATAATTCCTCCTTCCAGTAGATCTCCAGTTTCTCCGAGGTTTAGGGTTTCTCTGTCTTTGTCTAGAGGTAGAGGCGAACGCCCTCGTGAACCTGGAGTAGATGAAATTGTCCCTGCTGAGTTTGTTTTTCGTAGGGATAGTCAAGTTCTTGTAGATCAATCTTCTTCTCTTGATGGTGTCGAAAGATATCCAACCATTATAACGGAGGGTAAGATTTCCCTTGTTCGTAGGGAGTGCTTTTGGAGGTCTGACTTTCCTGTCTATATTCCGAATAGTAATCAAAGAATAACGTCTTACAAGATGAGATATTCTTTTGTTTATACATATCCTTTCACTTTAGGGTTTAGACCCCCCATTGACCCAATTATAATTGAATTTTGCTGTTTTTTCAATATATGCTTAGGACAAGTTGGCCCTCTTGTGTGGCGAGTGTTCACATGTCTTAGGAATTTGGCTTCTTTAGCCTCGGTTCCTTTTACCTTCAACCATCTTATTTACCTCTATTCTCCTACCTTATTTCATGAAGGGGTTTTTACTCTGACTGCTAGAAGCAAAAGAGTGCTGGTAACCCCTGGAGATGATAAGGATAGGGGATGGTACCTCCGGTATGTTGTTGTACCCACTGTTGGTTTAGTGGGTGAAGAAAATCTTCTCTTCCCTGAGAAGTGGAATCGCGCACGTGAGTATGCTTTAGCTTACATTTACTTTTTCTTGTTTTGACTTGAGATGTTTTATTAACACTGTATCTATTTTTCTTCTCTCCGAAATCATGAATACTGTTGAGAATGTCTCCGGTATTTGTGATTGGGTAGAAAAATGGTTGTCTGTTGCTCATTCAGAAGAGAGATCCTGGAAGTACCTCGCTGGGAGGTATGGTTGGAAAGTAAAGACCCACGGTAAGTGAACCTCTTGTTCTTGCTTCTTTCCTTCTTTTTTTGTCGTTTAACTTTTCCCTTTTAATAAGGTTCTCTGCTCGTGGGGTGTGTGCTTCATCTATCCCGAAGATGTCCTTGGCTCAGGCCCAGGAAATTATTGTTGTTTCATATTCCTCGAAGAGGAAGATTAGTGAGTCTCGTTCCGTAGAAGAAGAAGAAGATGGTGCTTTAGTGCACAGGCTATGGAAAAGGCGAATGGTTTTAGATGATGAGATTATAGCCTTAACCTTGCCTTCCGTGTCTGTGATTGAGCCCCCTGTCCTTGATGATGTTTCACTTTCCCTATTCATGAGGGTATTGATCTTTCTCCGGACAATGTCCCTTTGGCTGCTGTCTTTCCTGCTTCTTTGAGAGAAGCTGTTTCGTCTGTTTCTTTGGCTATTTCAACTTCTGCTGTTTCTTTGCCCGTAACTTCTTCAACTCTTCAACTCTCTATGCCTGCTGCTTTGCACGTGGCTTCTCCAGCTCCTCAACCTTCCGTGCCTGTTGCTGTTCCATCTCTGCCTGCTTCCATGCCTTCCGTTAGGGAAGTAGGGTCTTCCAACAGAGAGATATGGCATGTGGTAATAGAGGTTTCAGCTGAGGGGAATATTTTCAAGAAAAGGGGTGAGCCCGAAGTGTGGCTTAAGCCTTTGATAGGTCCCTCTGAGAAAGCAAAGCTAGCCAGCCACAGTGCTCTTACATGGGCCAATGAGGGCGTGCATACTTCTTTGAAGGTATGCTGCAAGTTATCCTCTTTCACTCTCGTAACCATATCTGACTAGTTTATTTCTTGTAGATTAACCTTATAGGCATGGGTCTTATGAAGAGGATTTCAAACACGGACCAAGAGACAAAAGAGTTGCAGGCCGATGTTGATAACTGGAGAACACAGTATGATAGCCTAAGGATTGACATGGATGCTTTAGAAGAGGAAAGGAGTACCTTTAAGCAGATGAGACTCATGGTAGCAGAACTGGTAGTAGATAGGGCTTCTTGAAGTCAGGCTGATAAAGATAAGAGTGTTCTGGAGTCTTCGTTCACGGAGAAGCTGTCCCGTGCCTCAGAGAGATTAGAGACTTGAAGAACTTGTTGAGGCAGAAGGAGGAATACTCAGGCGAGCTCGTGCAATCACTCACTCGTACTCAAGAAGACCTTCGTAGGGCTTTAGACAAAACTCAATCTCTAGAGGAGTCGATTGTTCCATTAAGGGCCGCCATGAAGCTGCGGAAGCGGAGAAAGATGGATTGAGAGATGAGCTTCAAGCATGGGCAAAGGATTATGAAGATTTGGAAGAGGTGGCTACTGTCGATGTGAGCTGGGCATATATGAATTCTCGCCTTGACACATTGATGGAAATGAGTCAAAAGGGTTTTGACCTTAGTGATGAAATAGCCAAAACTAAGGAAGCCATGGAGAAGGCTCAACAAGGTCATAACCTCTCTTCACCTGATGATGAGATTCCAGTCGCTCACGCCTCTTCATCCCCAGTTCCTCCCGCTCCTTCTGCCACTGAAGTCAACCCATCTCTTGAAAAGATTGAGTTGGTTTATCCCTGTTTTTTTTTTCTTTGTATCAATTAGTGGTTACCCCCAGTCTCATCGGGGGTAAATTTGGATTTCCTAAAAGTCCCCAAATGTCAACTTAGGGGCACTACAATGTATATAAAAATTTTATACAACTACGTATAAGTTAATACTTAGTTTTAGCTGTTTTAATATATAAATGTTAAAACATTTATATATTTTGCATGCTTCATTTTTTGAGGTTTTAGTTTTACCTTCGAGTTTTGCATGGGGAATGCTTTATACTACTCGTACCTTTTAGGCACGGTGTCATACTAAATGTGTGCGTTTTTGTAATAGGCATAGTTTATGGAAGAGGCCCTTTATAATTGGCATGAAGAAGACGTCTCAACTTCATGATAATGCAATAGAGTGATAGGAATTTTACACATGTTTAAGAATGTCTCCAAGGAATGTTTTTCTTGTTGAACTTCCATGACATTTTACATGTGTTTGATTATCGTCTAAAACTCATGCTTGCAACTATTTTTGTTTAACAGATTTGGTATACTCTTGTATTTTGTAACTGTTTTTCATAGGTAACAGTTTTTCGATATTAATACAAGGAAACAACTGTTTTTTATTAGTAATAGTTTTTGTAAAGATTGGGGTTTTTTCCTGCAACTGTTTTGGAAACAGTTTTCTAATAAGTGCGAGGGAAATGTTTTCTTGTTTGTAAATGTTTTTATTTGATAGCAGTTTCTTGAACAAATACAAGGATTTAGATCTTTTCATCCATAATTATTTTATTTGAGAATAATTTTTTGAATGAGTACATTGATGATAATCTTTTACCCCTAACTATTTTTGTTACAACATCTTTTAATAAGTATAAAGATGTACATTTCTTTCTCGTAACTAATATTTTGCCTTTCATCCTGAATATGTTCAAAGGTTTTTTCTTTTTGCATTAGGCTTTGTATTTGGATGGCTCTTTTGATTTCTTTTGACTCTGCTCGTGTCACTTGTCTTGTTGGGTAGATGGGTCTTCAGGCTCGAGCTTTTGACTTTATGATAGTCTTCTTTGCTTCGTCTTAGCCTTCAATACTGTATAGTCCCCCAAGTGTTTGAGCTTTGAATAATGAAATCTCGAGCACTTGATTATTCATTCCTTGTGGTCCTTTTCCTGGAAAGGAAAAACATTCCGGACTCGAAGGTATATAGTTTTTTAGATGATGACTGCTTAACCCTTTTAAAACGTCCATCAGAAAGTGTAACCCTATACCAGGAATTGTGTTATTTCCTCGCGTCTTTGCAGGTCTAATATCATCATCTGGTGATGGGTAGCTTTGTTCCTATCATCTAAAAAAGTTAGTAAAATTTTTAAATGTTCAAAATAAAATCGAACGTGTGATACCTGACGTAGGGTATTCTTTTCTTTTAGAAGTAATACTTCTTTATATGGATGTCATTCCAGCTTGTTGGTAGAACTCTACCGTCCATAGCTTCCAACTCATAGGCGCCTTTCCCAGCTAGGCCTCGAATTTTTGTAAGGTCCTTCCCAGTTTGGATTTAGCTTTCCTGCACCTGCTTCTTTCATTGATTGAAAGACTTTTTTGAGGACAAAGTCCCCAATATTAAAGTACCTGAGATGATCTTTATTGTTGTAATGACGCTCTATGATTTGTTTTTGAGCTGCCATCCGTATCAATGCTGCTTCTCTCCGTGGTTCGAGCAGGTCCAGGTTGGTCCTTAATTTGTCGTCGTTTTCACCCTCCATGGCTGTTGAGAACCTTATGCTTGGTTGGCCAATCTCCACAGGTATTAAGGCTTCTGAGCCATAAACAAGTGCGAATGGAGTATCTCCCGTGGCTATCTTTGAAGTTGTTCAGTATGCCCATAGTAGCGCTGGTAACTCATCAGACCAGTTTCCTTTTGGCTTTATCCAGCCGCTTCTTTAGATTGTTGATGATGACCTTATTTGTTGACTCAACTTGACTATTAGCCACGGGGTGGTACGGTGTTGAAGTGATCCGCTTGATTTGCCAACTTTCGAAGAATTCTGTGATTTGCGAGCCCATGAATTGTGGGCCATTATCACACACGATTTTCTTTTGGTATTCCAAAGAGGCATATTATGTTTTTCCATAAGAAGCTTTTAACTTCCCTTTCTCGCACTTGTTTGAACGCTTCTTGATGCGTGGCTAGAATTCATGATTTTAAGCATTATATACCTTGCATTTTATGTGCTTTAATGATAAAAATACACGTCATGTGCGCCTAATGGAGT
>MDKI01045781.1:0-27598 GCA_005239505.1 Nicotiana paniculata
TAAAAATTTAACATATTAAGATTAGATATAACCTTAATATTTATAGCAAAAAATAGTATAGAATTTGGGTGTGGTCAAAAAATAGTTGTTCACACCAAGCACATGTATATCAATAACATGCAAGGTAGGAAGCATGAATAACATCAAGGGAGTGTATAAGTGAATATTCCAAATGAACATCAATCACAATTTTCAAGCCAATAAAAATTCAGTACTCGTCAAGAACCTTATTGTTCAAGCATTTCAACAAGTTTCCAAAAATAATCTTCAACTCAAGTATAGAATCTAATATCTCAAGAATAATGGTCGTAGCGATGTATTAGTGATTAAGCATAGTGATGACTTAATTTAACATATCAATATTCACAAAAATCCGTCAAATTTTAATCAAGTTATAATAAACTAAATCTTGGTTTCTAGTATTTAATTTCACATTCTTAGTAGTCTAAAAGTCAAGTAAGACATGAACAAAAAGGTCACGTAATTCTATAAGGCACAATTAATCATATAATTTACCATCGAGCACGATTAACCCTGGCACACACATATGCGTTTGTCGCCTCATATATGCATCACCCCTGTATGTAACAAACATTGGCAATTAGTAGGAAAAAGTCACCCAACAAAGTTAGACAAAGACACTTACCTCAAACAAGTCCAATCGATACACTAGAAGCGCCATCCAGCTTAAATCATCCTCCGAACGACTCGAAACTAGCAAAAAGAAACTCAAAATCATCAAAAACTACCATAAAAAGCAAACTCAATCGATAAAGGTCGAATTTTTACATATTTACTCAAAGTCAACCAAAAAGTCAAACTCAGACCCACACCTCTAAACCTGACAAAACTCATAAAATCCAACAATCAATTCAATTACGAGTCCAACTATACTAATTTCACTCAAATCCGACTCTGAATCGATATTCAAAACTCAAAAATTCACTTTAGGAAAGTTTAGACAAAACCCCCTAATTTCTCTTTTGAAATCATCAATCAATTACCAAAAACGAAGATGGATTCACAGAATATAATCAAAACTGAGTAGAAAATACTTACCCCAATTCATGTGGTGAAAATCACCTCCAAAATCATCCAAATCCGAGCTCCCCAACTTAATGTGATGAAATAACTCAAAGTCCGAAAATAGAGTACTTTATAATCACTGGGCAACAATATACATCGCGATCGCGAAGCACAAATGCTACTGCCATCAAAATACACTATGTATTTGCGATACTGGCCACGCGAACACGATGACCACAGACGCTAGGGCTTCGTGAACACAAACTGACTTGCGCGAACTCGATGAAGAATTCTCCAGCTCCCACCCCCGCTCAACCCTACGCGTCCGCGGTACCCCATACGTGAACGGGAAATTTAACCAATCCAACCCTCTGCGATCGCGTACCATCTGTTACTTCCGCGATGAACAAATCTACCACTAGACCAAATTACTCTTCCCTCTCGCTTAGAACACTTGGGGCATCAGATAACAGCAGAAACCATCAATGCTTGAAAACTCCAAAATGGTCCAAAATAAATCTGAAATACACCCAAGCCCCTCGGTACCCCGTCCAAACATATCGACAAGTCTCATAACATAACACGAACCTACTCGAGGCCTCAAATCATACATAAAAATATCAAAACCACGAATCGCACCTCAAATCGAACTAAATAAACTTTTAAACTTTCAAATTCCAAATTCCAAAACTTGTGCCGGACCATATCAAATTAACTCGGAATGACTTCAAATTTTGTACACAAATTTCAAATGAAATAATGAACCTATTCCAACTCCCGGAACTATAATCCAAACCCGATATCATCAAAGTTAACTTCCGGTCAAACTTATGAACACCCCAAAACTTCAAATTGCCAACTTTCGCCAATTAACGCCAAAACCTTCAAGGAAAATTCAAAGGCAAATCGGGCATACGTCCAAGTCCAAAATCACCATCCAAACCTAACGGAACTGTCAAAACTCCGATCGGGGGTCAAATACACAAAAGTCAAACTTGGTCAACTCTTCCAACTTAAAGCTTCCTAGTTTAGAATTATTCTTCCAAATCAACTCCGGATTACCTGAAAATCATTACCGACGATTCACACAAATCATAATATATCATATAAAGCTACTCAAGACTTCAAACAGTTGAACGGATGTAATTTTTTAAAACGGCCGGTCAAGTCGTTACATGTGGGGCGGGTTAAACTAAAAGAAAAATATTTTTTTACGGGTGTGAGTGTGAGTTAAAATTTTTTACGACATTACGACTTTTCAAGTTTTTGTGGTTGTTGTTATGGTATTTATTCTCACTTTTTCTTAATTTGTTATGAATGAATTAATAAGATATTTACTGATATGAACAAAGTGCTTTAATTTTTTTGACAAGTTGACTTTTTAGTAAATAGCTTTTGTAATTTGTTGTTAGTATCTCCCTTATGCAAAAATTCTATATAGAATTGGTATTTCAAGTATCAGTTCTTGAATTGAAGATTGGGATGTGTATCGCATCCTAGTGCGGAACTTTTAGCTTAAAATTTTGAATATACTCGATCCAGAAATATTGGCCTTTTCATTTGTTACTATTGTATATTATTTTCTCTTTATAAATTTATACTTTTTCAAAATATGTCCGGTGAAAAGACTACGTATTTATCATTTGAGAATAGAAAAATTAAAATCTAACAGATAAATTTCTAATGTTAGCTCTTATTTTTTTATCTGAAATAAAATGAGTTTGACAGTACCACAGTTAAATTATGGTGCTCAACACTCACTGTGAATGCTTGATTCAAAATTTAAATAGTCCTATGTATGCTTATAATTGATAAACAGAAATAAAATAAGAAAGATTGAAAAAGAAAAAGAAGTTGCGTGGCGAGACAGGCGGGTGGACGCGGGTGTGGAGTGGGCGGGTGGATGGGGGTTAAAAGAGCTATGTGGGACGGAGCGGGTTGAAATTTTACGGGTTAAGAGAGAACTGGCCCTGCACCCGCACAGCCCCACACCGCTTGCTATCCCTAGTTGTCCTCGTTCTTAGTATAAAGATTGTTATTTTGTTCATGCTTGAACATGTAGAAGAGCAGTTCTCCTAACCCTTTCTACCTGAATAAACTGTGCATTAGCATAGCTCAACGTACACTGGAAAAGCATAACTAAATTTTGTCTTGTTTGACTAAACATTTCCAACTTTCATTTACAGGTTTACAAAACTCAATCAGTGGACTGCAATACTAGAATTTAGCGGAAGAGTTGAATATTTCTTAGCGTAAGTGTTATTCAGATTAGTTACGTAAATCAAAAACCTTAAGTTACTTTTTGTATAAAGAACAAGAAAGGATTGTGTATATAGGACATGGAGTAATTCAGGTCAAATAATGTTGAGGTCTCTATTGTCAACAAAGCAGTTGCGGCTAATTATATCAACTCTTTTGTTAACTTTTTTTATATTTCATGCCTTGACTCTTGAGCAATCAAGGCGTGTGGGGCTGACCACATAAAGTCATTCTCATGCTTAATTTTTATTACGTTCACCAAAGATTTTCCCATATAGCACCATAACTACAATTAATTAAGTCTGATTTTGGTTAGGGGAAAAGATTATAGGCCGATTTATGCATATTATTGTCCAATCGATTAACAAATAGATGAACTTTGACAACTGTCTCTCAAGAATTATTTGTTTAAGAAGCCTTGATTCTTTTCATTTCAATTTCCTTTTGAGAAGTGGACTTTATCAACTTTATAAAGGATCGAAAATTACAAAGTCAACAAGTAGTAAGATAAAGAGTCGTAATCAATCTCCTGTCTTGCATAACAAATGAGTTAAATAATGTTGAATTTTTTTTTACGTAACACAAGTTTTCTTCGCTTGGCAAATTAAAAATTATGAAGAATTGTAGTAATCCTAACTAAAAAGCTACTAACTCCATTTATTTGTTTGTCCTTTGTAACACTTTCTTTCACTGAACACACTATATATACTAGTGATTCCATCTCAATTTCATCACAGCAAATTAACTAGCCTTCTTCAATATATAAATTACGCCTTTTCTACACCAAGTCTGCTTAGAACTTAATTTCAAGATGGCTTGGTCCGTGAGCTTCTTCATTTTCATAGCTCTCATTGCTTTTGCACCAATTTGTTTCTCTTTTAAGAGTAACAATGGTTACCTATACCCACAATATTATTACCGATCATGCCCAAAAGCACAAGAAATTGTCAAGTCTATTGTTGCCAAGGCTGTTGCTAAAGAAGCCCGAATGGCTGCTTCGTTGCTGAGGCTCCATTTCCACGACTGTTTTGTCAAGGTAAAACATATTTCCTGTGACTAAATCTTTATGCTACTAGATATATAGCAATATGCTGAACTTTTCGTGTGCATGTGAATCCTTTGATGATAACATTTGAACGAGGCTCCAACTCCTTTGGTTGAGTCTGTTGTCTAAATCCTGTTAAATGAACATGTACGTAAATGTTGTGCCATGAAAACTCTACATGGCAGAAATTTACATGTTGGAATAACTCTGAATAAGAAGTGCAGTAGCATACTAGCATGCAAGAATACACTTGCTAAAAGTTACAGTACTAATTTTGCACTGAGAGTATACACAAAATAAAGCCTTCTTTCTTTTGGCTTTTACGGCTTTGAACTTCTTAATTACAGTCAAACTTCTCTATACTATATCGAGAACTTATACTATATCATATCAAGAAAATTGGTTCCAAAGAAATTTGGCCATTATGGTGAAGTGTTGTATGTTATATAGAAAAGTTGGACGGTATAACTTATTAGGAAGTTGTGTATGTGTAAGCTAATAGAGATATAAAAACTTATGCTAAGCGGTTATTTCACAATGTCACGTAGGGATGTGATGCATCTCTACTTCTGGATAGCAGCAGAGGTATTGTAACAGAAAAAGGATCAAACCCCAACAGGAATTCAGCTCGCGGATTTGAAGTCCTTGATGAGATTAAATCAGCACTGGAGAAGGAATGTCCTCAAACTGTTTCTTGCGCTGATATATTAGCACTTGCTGCAAGAGATTCTACTGTATTAGTAAGTAGAGCCAATATAAAGTTGATCAGAGTACCTCTTTAGGAAATTTTAAAAAAAACAGGAACTTTACTTTTATTGTTTGTACAGGCTGGTGGACCAAACTGGGAGGTTCCATTAGGAAGAAGAGACTCCAGAAGTGCCAGTTTAAGTGACTCCAATAACAACATTCCTGCTCCAAACAACACATTTGACACCATTCTCTCAAAGTTCAAGAGACAAGGACTTGATCTTGTTGACCTTGTAGCTTTATCCGGTAAAAGTTACTTTTTCTTTTTTCTTTGTGCTTGCTAAATTTTTTTTTATCCAGACACAGTAAGAAGGCGAGTCTTGACGTAACTGGTAAAGTTGTTGCCATGTGACCAGGAGATCACGGGGTTCGAGCCGTGAAAACAGCCTCTTGTAGAAATGCAGGATAAGGCTGTGTATAGTAGACCCTTGTAGTCTGATCCTTTCTGAAATCCATGTATAACGGGATCTTATTACACCGGGCTGCATTTTTACATGAAACAATATAGTTAATACCAATAATTTGTTATTCAGGGAGCCACACAATTGGAAACTCGAGATGTACCAGTTTCAGGCAAAGGCTCTACAACCAATCAGGAAACAATCAACCAGACTCAACTCTGGATCAATCATATGCTGCCCAATTGCGCAATAGGTGCCCAAAATCTGGAGGTGACCAGAACCTATTTTTCTTGGACTTCGTCTCTCCCACAAAATTTGATAACAGCTACTTCAAGAACTTGTTGGCTTTAAAGGGCCTCCTGAACTCAGACCAAGTTCTTGCTACCAAGAGTCAAGCATCATTAGCTTTGGTGAAACAATATGCAGAGAACAATGGACTTTTCTTCGAGCACTTCGCCAAGTCTATGGTTAAGATGGGAAACATCTCACCTTTGACGGGTTCCAGCGGGGAGATCAGGAAGAATTGCAGGAAGATGAACTGATCTTAGAGAGCACATTACCTTCATTGCAGCAACATATATCAATAATTGTGCCTCTATCATTGAACTTTTATGTATTTTTCTATTTGTGTTCTTCTTCCAACATTTTTCTTGGCTTTTTCGTCCTCGAGGATTTCACTGGTTGTGTGCGCCCTCACGGACCCCCTTTTGTTCAAGGAGTATTTTGAGTTGCTTTGTAATTAAAGGTGTGCTAAAATTGTGTGTAACATCTCTTATTTTCTAGTACCATCATACTTATAACATTGGACCAATTGAATATCATACCAACTGAAGCTACAGACATATTCATATTAAATCAGTTACAAAAACGTAACTTGGTACAGGGCTGAGGATAAAAGGAAGCAATAATAACGGAAGAACAACCACAACATATATCAACGCCTTCAATTACCAACTAACTCTTGATTACTAGAAAACTTTGCATAAAGTATAAACTATTCAAACAACGAGAAAAAACCTGCATAGACCAAGAAACTAGCTCATTAATTTGAGTAGGCGTGATGAGAGGTGAGAAATTTTACTCACATAACAAACATTACTTATGTGAGTGCTCACTTTTTTTAATGGAAAACATAATTTAATTTTTTTATTATTTATGTATAAATATTGTACCTCTAATTTAGATTATATTATTGTAGATTATACTGTTAATGATCAACATTGTTCCACATTCATGCATAATGTGTCTAACATCAACACTGACTTTGCTATTAAGATTGGAATGAAATTTGGTTCTGAAAATGAATCGTACGAAGCATACAATTCCTATGCTTTAACAAAAGATTTTGGCATTCGAAAGGGAGCAAAAACTCACAACGGACACAAAGAATTAACAAGGTGTTTATTTCTTTGTTCTTGTGAATCTCCTTTGTATTCTAATTATCTAGAAAGAAAACGTCAAAGGTTAGAATATAGATGTGGTTGTATGGCTGGCATAAAATTTAAGATTTCAAATGAGATATGAGAAGTTTTTGAATTTTCTGATGAGCATAACCATCCGATGATCGAGAAAAATTTGAGACATTTCATATTGTCTGGCAGAAAGCTTACAACTGCTACTAAAGACATTCTCAATTCTAAGGTAGATGTTAGTATTCGCACCAAAAAAGTTGTTCGTTGCCTTCAAAATAAAGCAGGTGGTATTGAAAATGCTAGATTTATTGAACAAGATGCTCATAACTTCATACAATCACGTAAAAGAAGTATGATTAACATTGGAGATGCTCAAACTCTTGTAGATTGTTTTATGCATATGCAATCATAGGATTCAAGCTTTTTTTACTCTTTTCAAGTTGATGAAGATGGAAGGATGTGCAATTTTTCTGGAGAGATAGAATATCTAAATTGCATAACGGGTGTTTTGGAGATGTGATGATTTTTGATACTATATATCATACAAATATCATGATTTGTGCTCTATTTGTGGGCGTAAATAATCATTGGAAAAATATATTTTTTGGATGTGCACTCTTAAGTGATGAAACAACTAGTTCTTTTGTTTGGCTATTCCGTACTTCTTTGAACGCAATGGGAGGCATATCACCCAAAACTAAATTTATCGACTTTTTTTAGGTTCATTCTCTAAACTATCAAGTTATAATTTTTAATTTGTTACTAGTATTTATATTTTAATTTACTTATCGGTCTTGATTTGATTTTTTGCTTTACTCCTTCTAATTCAATGATGCAGTTATATGGAGATCAAAACACTAGCTTCACACAACTGTTAACTCAGGCTTCAACTAACCAATTTGGAGGTGGCATTGAGAACCAAAGTTCAAACATCACTGGAAAAAATATTGATTTTAGTAGCCAAGCGAATTGAGTGTAGAAATCGAATTAGTAATTGAGTTGGAATTATTAGTATTGAGACTGACAAAGATTATACGTATTTATTTTAATTATGGATTATATTGATTTTCGGATGAACTAAATTGATAGTGTCAGAGAGATCATTTGAACAATATTTATAGTATAATTTGAAGAGTCAACATATATTGATTATTTTGTATTATCTTACTTTGATTTATAATTTGTGTCTGGTGATGCAATTGTGTATATCCTATGTAGCAGTATTATTATGGTGTATGTTACATGTATTCGGAGCAACATAGTTTACTATAGATTGTTTACATTGTTATATTTTATTTTTGCGAAGCATTTCAAATACAAAATTGTTCATTATGTATAGGTTGTATGTGACTGTCGATGTTAGCTTCTTCATCCTTTTCTTTTTGAAACTCATTTTCTTTTTCCAGTTTCTCATAGTTATTTTTTTCTTGTACTAAGTGATTGGATTATCATAAAATGCAACGAAATGTATTTTAATGTAATTGCTTCTCTTTTAACTTATTTTTTGCTTTGAAGAGTACATAGATTATAATGCATTTTTTTCACCGTAATTTGCTTTTTTTTTCTCTTTAATATAATATTATAATAATATAATAAGAGTAATGAAATAGATCTTTTTCTTTCTTCTTTTCCTTTTATTGTCCATTAGTTAAGCCTCTAGTTAGGAAAAAGAGTAGATCCTATATTGCCTTTTTTAGCTTATGCTTTAAAATAAGTAAGTAGAAATATGAGTCCACTTGTCAAGAAATAAACTAAACTCATATAAGTAATATTTGTTATGTGACTCACATAGTAAAATTTCTCACTAGATGGAACTGCAATTGAATGATGCGTTGAATATCTTGCTTTTGTGTTTGATATTGCAAAATCAACCTATCTTTTAATAATCGGCCCAAATTTAGAATTGTTATAATTATGACGTAAAAATTGTGCGGAGCAATTTATTTGGTCACCCCCATTTAACATATACCTGTTTTTTTACAAATTTTTAACTTGTACCCACTTTTTAAATAACTTCAGCTCCCTTTCCCTCGCTGAGCTGAAGTTCACCAGTTAAGCTGAAGTTCGCCAGGTATAAAGACAAAACTTCAGCATACGGGGCTGAAGTTTCCCAGTTACGAACTTCAGCTGAAGTTTCCAAGTTATAAAGACAACAACTTCAGCATACGGAGCTGAAGTTCCCCAGTTATAAAGACAAAAACTTCAGCATACGGGGCTGAAGTTCTCCAGTTATAAAGACAAAAACTTCAGCATACGGGGCTGAAGTTTCCCAGTTACGAACTTCAGCTGAAGTTTCCAAGTTATAAAGACAACAACTTCAGCATACGGAGCTGAAGTTCCCCAGTTACAAAGACAAAACTTCAGCTCTAGAGCTGAAGTTCTGTTTTTGTAAACTGGGGAACTTCAGCCCCGTATGCTAAAGTTTTTGTCTTTATAACTGGAGAACTTCAGCCCCGTATGCTAAAGTTTTTGTCTTTATAACTGGAGAACTTCAGCCCCGTATGCTAAAGTTTTTGTCTTTATAACTGGGGAACTTCAGCTCTAGAGCTGAAGTTCGCAAGCTACTTCAGGCCCGTCTACTAGAATGCTGAAGTTTTGCGTGATTGCCTTTGCTACTTCAGCCCCGCATGCTGAAGTTATGTGCAAAAGCGGGTACGGATATAATTTTTTTTACAAAGCGGATATAAGTTAAAACGTGGCACAAAAAGTGGATACGGATGCAAAAGCCCCTAATTATGACTCGTTTATTAACTTGATCCAATAGGTTGAATACGAAATGATTCATTAAACTATTGGATCAAACGGATCAAAATAGTGTAATATTTCAATATTTTGGATAAGAAAATAATAAAAAAAGTCGTCATATTGCAATATTTTTAAGTAGCATTGGAAATAAACAACTATGAAAAAGAAAAACAAAAAAAGTTTAATAATCTATCTACTGAATTTCAGGAGCATCTCAAAAATGTCCTATAAGGTATTATTTATTGGGTCTTAAGTTTCATGTCTTTCTTATTTATTAGCAGCATTGAAAATAGACAATTACACAAAAGAAAAACAACAGAAATTTAATAATCTGGAAACTCTCAAACTTTTAAGGCATAAATAACATTTCCATAACCTAAGGGGCCCAAGTTAATACTCTGTATGCTAGTAGGCCTAAAACCTCCCCTCCCGAACCTTCATACTTCCCTTAAACCCATATTGGGGTCGCCGCCGTAATCACCGTCTCCGGCACCCTTACTAAGTCCAAACAATTCTCTAAATAGCTCTTATGCAATATTAAGGCTCTGTAATCATGAGGTGCTTCAATCGATTTATCTCCCATTCTCTATCTCGCCGTTCCAGAACCATTTCCACATTTCATCAAACACCTAATGTGCAATCTCTCTTTAGACGACTCCCTCAGTCCAAGATTCAAAAATTCTCCAAAACCTATTTCTACAGTTCAAATTTCACAACGTCAGCTCAGGAATCAAAGCCTGCCCCACCAGAGAGAGTATCAGCGATAGTCGATGAAATTTCGGGTCTAACGTTGCTGGAAGTATCAGATTTAGGTGAGGTTTTGAGGAAGAAAATGGGTATTGAAGAGATGCCTGTAATGGCAATGATGATGCCCGGAATGGGATTTAGTGCTGGAGGGATGAAAGGAAAGGGTGGGGCAGCTGCGGGAAAGGCAGAGGAGAAGGCGGAGAAGACTGTGTTTGAATTGAAACTTGAAGGGGGATTTGATGCCGGCGCAAAAATCAAGATTATTAAGGAAGTAAGATCTTTTACTGATCTGGGACTCAAAGAGGCTAAGGATTTGGTGGAAAAGGCTCCGACTGTGTTGAAGAAAGGTGTTACGAAAGAGGAGGCTGAGAAAATCATTGAGAAGATGAAAGGGGTTGGAGCTAAAGTCACTATGGAATGAGGTAATTGTTTATGTCATTCTAAACTAAAAAGCTGCTTATGAATTTGAATCAAGGGAATGCAATTCTTAATGATAGAGAATGAGCCAAGCTGGATAGATGCACAATATTTCTCACTGTTTGTATTGCTGTGATATAGAGACTATGAAATCAAAGATTTTCGGTTATCCTGCGATTACAGGAACACATGATAATTGTTTTGCAGAACGTATGATATTGTTGTATTTCCTGCTTTCATATGCTAAATAATTCTGTTTTCTCACTATTTTGTCAGTTGATGCATTTTTGTTTTCTATTAACAATTTTGAAGCTTGTCTATTCAATATCTTAATATCGGCCCATGAGCAAAATAGAGTGAGCGGATGAGCGCACCGAGTGAATTGCCTGTACTTTTAGCAATCTTTAGAATCTAATGAATTAGTTGAAAATTCTGGCTAAAACCTGTGTGGAAGCATAAGTTGGTTTGTACAAGGCTGAATCTTTGTTTACGATATGATACCTCGGTTTAGGTACAATATTTATTATTATAAGGGTGGGAGAAAGTTGAGTTTACTAGAGTTGTGATCTTCTTTTCTTTTTAGTACGTTAGCATGATGCTGCCGGATGGAGGATTGTTGGATTTTCTGTGGCGTCTCTCAAAGTCTAAACTGCTGATTACAAAGCTTGGGTGGTTTGAAGCTCTTTTTAAATGCAAGTGCAATCTGGTGCACTGAACTCCTGCAATGCATCTTGGGAAGGACAGGAGCACATTGGGTTTATTTTAGGCTTCCTTCAACTTGCATTTCTACAAGTAGTTGTTTCCGCAGCTTGTAACTAGACCTCCTTCTCACACGGCAACAACTCTTACCATTGCGCCAGTGCTCCCCTTTCTAATGCTCTGTTGCATGTCCCTCAAGCCTATCTTGAAGGCAATGCAAAGTCTTTCGTTACCTAGGGATTCTCTAATTAGTTTTAGGGGGAAATAGTTGAATGGGACTGGCAAAACAAAAGTGAATGGGGAAAATATTCTCAGAGTTCCAAGTGGAAGAATTTTCCCGTTGTTTGATATTTTGGATCCAAAGGAAATTCTACTTCCCATTCGATTAGTTTTACTCAGTATGTAGCTGATCTTTACTATTGGATCATCAATATCTATCTAATTTGATTTGGTAAAAAATGGTCATATTTATCTTTTCTTTTGAAGAACACACTGTTGAAGGTTTTCGTAATAATTACATCATGTAATTAGTCTTGTAGATATCTACTTTTTGTGAATAACATCTATTAACCTGCATGCATTAGATACTTACTACTAAGATATACTCTCTTGGAGGTTTAACCTTCATCTATCAAACTGTTTGAGATGGGATTTGTGAAACCTTCTTCCCTGTGTGTGGAGATGGGATAACACATTTTTTCTTTTCTCTTTTTTGCTTTTGTTTTGGGACAGATGAAGGGATGCCCTTGTTTTGTTACATTCGTAGATGACTTTTGGTTATATTCCGGCCTAATTCATCAGCTGCTGATTTTTTCTTGTATCATTGATTTCCTTTATGAGTTTAAAGATGAAATGACTTGGAACACTAATGGCTAGCGCTTACATTTTCTTTATGTGCTTATACAGATTCCTTGTTGTATGTTCGAGACAAGGTTTGGGAGCTTACAGGTCATGATTTTGTAACAGAATCTACATTTGGTGATGCATCAGGTTGGGAGGTTCATGGTTACCAAGCAAGCACTAACCAGCCCAGAGGCTATCTTTTCTATTTCGAATAAAGGAGACCTTGAGGTTCCTAGGACCTTCTAGAGCTATTTGGTTGAACTGACATCTTAAGATTGATGCACAATGTTAAATAGATTTGATAGGTTATGAGCTGAAAAAGCTATCGTATATTTTGTGACCATGGGTTAGTTTTCCATCCAGTAAGACCAAATTGTACTTTTTCATTAAACTATTTAGGCTCCAGTTGGTTTGAGATTATCATGACAAGGTTCACACAGTGACAGAAAGCTTCTAATTCACATTTCAAGTCAAAGAATTTAGGAGTGATGATGCTTTCTTTGTTGGACCCTTTGCGATTATGCATGAGGAATTATTGAGTATGTCTGTATTTTTGTTTATGATGACTATCTGTTTAACTCAAGTAGATAGCGCAGAAGAGTATATTTGATTGCGGATGAATTTGTAGTTTCTTGCATCCCGCTATCCCCTTCCCTTTTTCTTCCTTGAGCCAAGGGTCTTCCGGAAACAGTTTTTTTGCCTTTCTAAAGGCAGGAGTAAGGTCTGCGTACACTTTACTCTTCTCAGACATCACTTGTGGGACTACACTGGATTTGTTGTTGTTGTTGCATCACGCTATCATCTTGTGGTTGAGCTTCTCTAGCTGCAGCGCTGTTCTTACGCTTCCTTTTCATGGTATTCCAACTCAGTGTATCAACAATCCGCAGCTCCCACATTATATCGAAGCAGTTAAGAACGATGGGTTGTCTCCGGATTTGCAGCCATATAATGAGCACTAAACAGAAATTATTGGTTTGTTTAATTGGATTAGATGGTCGAAATGGTTTGGCAAGGTTTACTACCAAAATGCAAGATGGTGCGGCGTAGTGGAGGGTCGGGGCATGCTACTGAAATTTCTAAGGGAAATCGTTACAACAGCACGAACAAAATCTTGTTTTTAGCCTAATTGTCCTAATGCAAAATTAATAGATACCGGAATTAGAACATTTCAGTACACGCGTATTGGAAGCGTGATCTTGAAAGTTGAAACTATAAACTTTGATTTGGAACAAATGAGTCGAGCTTTTGGATGATATTACTCTCGCCTTTTAATCAGACGAGTTCCGGCCAAACGTTAACAAAGATAAAGTTGTTACTTGTTCTGGTAATGTCAGGGTTAAATATGCTAAGGTGATAATTTGAAGGGGCTATAAGACAGTTAAAAACATTTAGGGATCACATGGTACAAGAGTCTAGGGTATTTATTCGCCTTTAGGCGTTCGACCACTTTGTTTATTGCTGGTTCCCGAAATGGGTCTTCATGGCTTTTACAATATTGAAATTAAAAAATTATCTTTTTTAGACCTTTTATGTGTAAAAATAAATTTTCATGTGTAAAAGCAAAATAGACGGGGTAATAGAATGTATGACTTTGTTTGCATTTGTGTAATTTTTTTATTGCATTTGGTTAATTAATTAATAAAAATAATCATTCATGTAGCAATAAATATTTTACTTTATTAAAAAAGTAAATACATTTTAAACGGATAATTTCATAGACCTCCTTCAGATTTTGCTTTATCACACTGACCTTCCATGTGGTTCACGATATTACGCATACCTCCCTTACTTTAATTTTTTTTAACAATTTATTTATTTATTAATTACTATGGTAAAAAAGTTAAAATATTTACAACTTTAACCTTCTAATATTAAACTTTTTCATTGACAAAAATTACTAAACTCTTTTTATTAATTATTCAATTGTATGAATATCTTATTAAATAGAACTTTTTAAGAATAAAAAACCCAAATCCAAAACTCCTGTGAAAATATAAAGTTGAGTTTTTGGACGAGTAAAAATTATAGATAGTTTGAAGAAGTTTCTATAAAGTATGGAGTAATATCTTTGATATTCTAGAGTCTTGGATATTTAAGGAAGATATCAGTAGAAGATGGTAGAATTGTCTAGATTATTTTTGTATCTAGAATTATCCTTAGACAAGTATAAATAGGCTTAGTCATAGGCATTTGTAATTAAGCCAAACTCAGAAAGGTTTCTTTCCCAAACAAAGTTCCCCTCTCCAAAAATTTCATATTTCTTTTCAAAGCTTCCCCTTCTTTAGTTGAATCTTCCTATTTTAGTTAACGATCTTGGGCTAGCATAAGGTCTCCAATTAATGCTTTTCTTCTACTATTCTTTACATAGTATTAGAGTGATAGTTGGCTTCTAGATATATTTGCAAGGTCGGGTAAGTAGTTGATTCAACTGGTTTACCTAAATGGATTTGGGTGGTCGTGCTAATGGAATGGGGATGGAGTTATTGAACCAGTCCAATTATAAGGTATGAAAGACTTGTATGGAGTCATACCTTGTTGGTGAGGATTTGTGGGAAGTTGTCAATGGGATTAACATAAGTCCTCATGCTGACGCGCCGGAAAATAGCAATGCGCGTAAAAAATGAAAGCAGATTAATGTTAATGCGGAGTTATCCCGAAGAGGTCTATATCTCCTAATTTATTTGATCATATTATAAGGTTTAAATCAGCTCATGAAATATGTAGCACCTTTGATCGATTGTTCAACAAGAAGGATGAAGCTCGACTACAGAATTTGAAGAATGAACCGACTAACATCACTCAAGGAAATCTCTCTATCGCCGAGTACTTTTTGAAGGTTAAAAATTTATGTTCCGAAATTTCTCGATTGAATCCGGACGAGGCTATCTCTGAAGCACAGATAAGAAAATTATTATTCGTGGTCTAAAGCCAGAATATATTTCATTTGTTACATCGATTCAAGGATGCGTTCAACAACCATCTTTAAAAGAACTTGACAATTTATTGTCGTCACAGGAGCTACTAACCAAACAGGTGGCTAGTGTATCTATCAAAGAAGGGAAGAAATTTTCACTGATAAAAGGAACTTTAAAAGTCTCAAGTGGTTCAAGCTCGCTAGGAAAGAAGGGAGAGTCTTCCAATAATTAAAAAAAAATGTTACTGTTGTGGAAAAGTCAGACATATAAAAAGATATTGTCGAGCTACAGATAGCAATGTGGCTCAAATCAAGACTAGGGAAAGTGTTTTACAGCGAAGACTCGAGCAATAATTGTCATGGCTTCCATAAATTTTGAAAGAGACTGGATTGTGGATTCAGGATATGGGCACCATCTTACTGGAGATCAATCATAATTCTTCACCTTTAGGGAATACAATGGACATGATGTCATTGTGACAGCAGGTAATAGAGTCCATCAAGTGGAGAAGGAAGGCATCGTTGTAATCAATGAGAAGCAAAAAGACTCTATCACTCTAAATAGTGTCTATCATGTTCCAAGTATGAAGAAAAATTTACTTTTTAGTTGCAAATGTTGTAGATACTGAAAATTATTTGTTATTTGGCCCACGTGATGTGAAGTTCCTCCGAAATATCAAGGTGCTCAAGGCAGATATTATTCACTCTGGTAAGAGAGTTAACGATTTATATTTTTTTTATCTACCTCTAATTCATATATTGAGAAGGTGAACAATAATGATAACACACATCTTTGGCATACTAGACTTGTAGACTGTTTGGCCAAGCTTCTAAAATCTGCTTATTGTGAGAAATGTTTTTTTTCAAAAGTGCTTTCAAAAAAGTATTTTTGGTAAGAATCCCTTTGTATTTGGCAAACTAATTTGAAAAGCACTTTTGAGTAGTAATTAGTGTTTTGTCAAATTTGTGAAAACTGCTTCTAAGTGTATTTTTCTCAAAAGTGCTTTCAGGAAAAGGCTTTTGGAGAGAAGCTACATTTTTCTGCTTCTCAAAACTGCTTCTGCTTCTCCTCAAAAGTATTCTTTTCCTTCTAAAAGCTTGGCCAAACACCTCAATTTTTGGCCAAAGTACTTTACGCCAAAAAAGCACTTTTGGCCCAAAAAATAACTTGGCCAAACAAGCTATTGGACATCTTAGCATGGATAAATTAAAAACCATGGTAAAATTAAATCTAGTAAAAGGATTGTCTAGCTTAAGAAATTTTGGTAGAGGAGAGGTTTGTGAGGGATGTCAATATGGGAAGACACATCGTCTTCCATTTGAAAGGCCTTTGTCAAGGTGCAATGCCCCACTAGAACTTATTCACAGCGACTTGATGGGGCCAACGAGAACTTCTTCATTCTCAGACTATTCTTATATGTTAATTTTCGTTGATGATTTTACTAGATTCACTTGGGTTTATTTTGTGAAGCACAAGTTAGAAAATTTCAATAAATTTTGTGGAGTTCAAAGAAACAGTTGAAGAAAAGGCAAACTCAATTGCAAAATAAGGCGAATGCGAACTAATAATGGCGGTGAGTTCAGTTCAGATGAGTTTCTTTCATTTTGTCGTCTGTGCTACATCTTGTGCGTCCCAAGGTCACGTATAATAAATATGACCTTTTTAATCATGATTTAAATTAGTGTAATTACATAATATAACTATATATGATGTTTGGATATAAGATATAAAGTTTGGAAAAAATCGGATTTAAGTTGCGGAAAAATCGACTAAGGATTTGCCTTGTAACGAAGCTTTTTGAGCAATAAATTTCGTGTGTTATATGAGATCTTTTTGGAAATTATTATATACCAAATTGAAGGTATTTAAATGTAGTTTCCTACACTCTTAACTGTTAATTGGGTGTGTTATGGTATATTTGTTTTTTTTGTTATATTAAAGGTCCCGAATTTTAGTTATGTTGTTTTTGAGTTATTGATTGTATTGTGTTGTTATCTCGCCTATAGTAGGATTGAGGAAGCATTAAAATCAGGAGAAATGCAGCCCGTTTTGTTACAGATTAATTTACTTTCGTCATATAAATGAGAGAGTCATTCGTAGCTTGATAATAGCTTCAATGTCGTTATTGTAGATTAATGTGCAATGAGCTGAGTTTAGATTGTTATTGGACAGATTTATACAAGGTATGTAAGGTTATCCAGTCTTTCCTTTTTCCATGACTCATATGACACAACGAAACAAGCAAACACGCAACTTTCACAGATGACTCTATTCTAAGAAATACTAGGGTTGCCTATGTTCTTGATTCCCCTTATATCCTATTATTATATCGCATGTTCATGGGTCTCAGAAAATACGTAAGTTGATAAAGTTTATTTCATGATATTAACCGAAGGCATATGGATCTTATGACATTCCGAGAGGTCTTATTGACTTACTTCTTATGCATTGCATTAATTTATATGTGTATATTGACACATGACCATATGCCATTATATACACCTATATTATATGTATATGTATGGTGAAAGCGTTATATACACACCACTACCTGATCAGTTGGTATACGTTGATGATTTCGCCTACTGAGATCGAGATGATATGTTGGTATGCCCTCAAAGGCTTGATGATTTTATGTACGCATAAACTATGCATGATATGACACTTATACGCATATGCATGACATTATAAGTGTTTCATGATTCATAGAGCTATTCAGACTTATACGTTGAGTCATTTACTCTATATTTCTTTCATTTCTTTTATATACTGATTTTTATGCCTTACATACTCGGTACATTATTCACACTAACGCCCCTATTTTCTAGGGTTTGTGTTTCATATCTGCAGGTAGATAGGCTGATGGTTCCCCTTCTTAGGATCCTTGGTCAGCGAGAGTTGGTGTACTCCATTTGATCCAGAGCTGCTATTGGGTTTTGATACAATATATATATATATATATATATATATATATATATATATATATATATATATATATATATATATATATATATATATATATATATATATATATATATATATAGGTATGACGAGGCCTAGTCCCATCCTTTATACAGTTGTATACTCTATTAAAGGTATGTAGACAGTCATGTATACTTGGATAGAATACGGCCTTATAGGCTTCTATTTTGATGTATAGTTGTCCATAACAACTTTGTCGGCTCGCCCTACTAAATATATATATATATATATAGGTATGACGAGGCCCAGTCCCATCCTTTATACAGTTGTATACTATTAGAGGTATGTAGGCAGTCATGTATACCTGGATAGAATGTGGCCTTGTCGGCTTCTATTTTGATGTATAGTTGTCCATAACAGCCATGTCGGCTCGTCCTATTGTATTCATATATATATATATATATGTGTGTTTTGGACATGTTTCCTCACATACGTTATTCACATGATTCAGCAGTTTATTGCCAGATGTTATGCAAGTCCTACCCATATTTCATGTTTATATCTTAGACGTATGCTTAGGGGTGTTCGATAAGTAGGACTCAAGCACTTGCCATGGCCTATTGATTTATGTCGTGGCAGTCAGCATGGCATTAAAAGAGAACTCACATGGGTTGATACGTCACAACAAAATGGAGTGGCTAAAAGGAAGATCTAATACTTAACTGAGACATGTAAGAGTTGGCTTCTTGTCAAGAATTTACCTAGAATCTTGTGGGCTGAAGGTATGAAATAGGTAGCGTATGTGATTAACAAGATGCCGCTTTCTCCGAACAATATGAAGTCTCCCTATGAATTAATATTTGAAGAAAAAATCCAAGCGTTAAACACCTTAGGGTTTTTGGCTCTATTTGTCATGTTCACATTCCGGATTCTCAACGGAGCAAGTTGGATGCCAAGGCAAGAAAATACATCTTTGTCGGATATGATGAAAGAAAAAAGGGATGTGATAGAAAGAAAATATCATGCATACATAAGTATTTCTTTTAATTTAAATGCTAATATTTATATTTTATTTGCAGAAAATACCATAAATAAGTAAGAAAAAAAATCAAGAAGAAAAGAAAAAGAAAAATATAGAAAAGAAATGAGAAAAAAGCTTGAACGTGATTTGAAGCTTTGCCTTGCAAGCCTGTGACCACCAATTGCAAAGAAAAGAAGCTAAAGATATGCAAATCAGAAGAAAACGTGATGTAAAATCACCTAACCAAAAAGCTTTCAAGTGCATCTATAAAATGGGAACTTGGAGCTAGTTTAAGCGATTGTGACAGAGGAGCAGAAACTTTATCAGATATTACTTTCTAATTATAAATTTTCTATGTTAATTTCTTCAGTTATCCAGTATAGGAAATTACTCTGATTCCTATTTTAATTACTTTTGAATATTTTTTTTTATTTTTTTATTTAATGAGCATGAATATTTTCGTTATCAGTACTAACTCTATTATGGAGTAACTTTTCTTATGTTGTGAGAACGACATATCTTAATATTTCTATATAATAGTAGATATGTGTCACGATCCAAATTTCTCTCCGTTGGGTATCGTGATGACACCTAGTCTTAAGGATTAGGTAAGCCTAATATTCATGGAATAACAACAATAATAATAAAATATTATATTTTTCTAAAATAAAAAATTCTTTATACATTGCATATTCCCAAAACCCGGTAGTACAAGTCATAAGCTTTATAGAATTTACTACAACTTCTAATTACAACTGTTTGGAAGTAAGAAAAAATAGTGTAAATGCAAAATAGGAAGGTGACTCCGAAGCCTGCGAGCGCAACGACAGGTTTACCTTGACTCTCCTCGGCAAGAGTCCGCACAACTACTAACGACCAATACCTGAATCTGCACAAAAATGTGCAGAAGAGTAGTATGAGCACACCACAACGGTGCCCAGTAAGTATCAAGACTAACCTCGGTGAAGTAGTGATGAGAACTCGTCAAGACACCCACTGGTCTAATAAACTGAACAAGTATCAATATAGGAATAAAAGAAAAAAAATGATATACACATAAAGGCTCCGCAATATAGCTAACAATACAGTGAATTTGATAAAGAAGGAAAACAATAAGTGTCAGCGGAACCCTTGAAAACAACACAAAGATTTGAATAAAACACAAACAATCTGGAGTTTAAATATACAACACGGACATATAATGACTCAGCAACGTCAACCACTTCTACGTCAAATTCGTAGTCATCTCCACGAGGTTCCGAACCTCGGACAAATCACTATTTACGGGTTCCAATATTTGAACCCTAACACTTGGCATCTTGCGCCCTCATTCGAGTGCTAACTGCACGGATGACTTATGTGCCAATTGGGTCATCTCCACCCATACGGTAAGTACAACAAGAGTATCTATACTTGACAACAACAAGGAGCCCTAAATTTATTATTAGTACTTAACTACGTGTATGCTTGTGCAGGTGTCCTAACATGATTCAATAACCCATAAGTATAAGGAAAGAAACGGGTAACACGTACATTGTCATCTCACAAATTTCCACACGAATAAACTCACACAGTAAGTGTCCCAGTACACAATATCAACAACAAGGAAATGCCCCTAGGCCAACACAAGTATCACAAACAATCCCTGACATAGCTCACCTTGTCTCGCCACGTGTGCAATAGTAAAGTATATGCCCGCCTTGTTTCGCCACACGTGCATAAGCATGCTCCCACCTTGTCTCGCCACATGCGCAACCTACATATACATATCCCGCCTTATTACGCCGCATGTGCAATATCAATAGTAATCACGGCACAACAGAAACCTCGTGCAAATCCCCATATCACAACCACACTGGCAGAAACCTCGTGCATCACCGCAACAAGTACCACAACAACAATAACAATAATACCAGGTACGAATAATACATCAACTCAAGAACCTTCGATCACAAGAAAAGGCAAAACTAGTTAACAAGGAATAAACACAATAAAGAATGCTAAGCATATTAAGAACCACTCAACAAGGAAGAAAAATAGCACGTAACAGTCATACCTAAATACACAGGTTAACAACGAGAAACCAACACAAATCCGATGTACGGGCAAGTCGACTAAGGTGTAGTCTACCCAACTTCCTTTAAGGTTAGGCAATTTCGAGGGTATTCAACAATTTCATTTAAGGACAAGAAACATGAAAATAACCATAACCTCAGTTAAGACCAAACAATTATAGGATGAGATGAGGATAATTACAATTAGAGATAAGCAGTTAAGAAGACCTACAGTAAAATCTTCAGATAAGTCAATTAGGAGTCAAATATGCAATAAGAGTAAATCCAAAAATAAGAAGTTCTACATTTAAGCAAATAAAGATGCAACTAGAAATTAGGAAATCCAATCATGCCAAGAACAATTCATACTCGGCGAATATAAGGACCTAAGATTCCTAAAGGGTCAACTTTTCACAAATAAGTTCGATCACGCACTCATCACCTCGCGTACATGGACTACAATCAACATAGAAGACTCAAATCCTAAGGATAATTCCCTCACACAAGGTTAGGCAAGATACTTATCTCAAAGACGACAACCCAGTACTCTAAAATGGACTTCTCGGGCGAAAAGGCCTCCGGATGGCTCAAAACCAACTAGAACAACTTCAAAACACACATAAAACTTATAAGGAACTATTCTGGATAATAAAGTTTCAATCTTTAACAAATTCTAAAAATCGGTAAAAAAGTCGACCCCCGAGCCCGCACCTCGGAACCCGAATTTTTTTACAAAATCCGATTACCCATTCCAATACGAGTTCAACCACACAAAATTTACCAAATTCCGATACCATTTCGTCTCTCAAATCATGAAATTTTGTTTTGAAAATTTTCTTCAAAAACCAACATTTTGCCTAACCAAAAACACAATTTAAATGATAAAAACAAGGACTAATTCATGGAATATATATAATTCTAGATGAAGAATACTTACCCAATAGAATTGTGTGAAAACTCCTCAAAGAATCGCTCAAAATCGAGCTCTACAAGTCAAAATGTAATAAAAATGGCTCAACCCTCGATTTTGAGTTATATTCTGTCTGCCTTAAAGCATCGCGATCGCGGAAAACCACTTGCGATTGCGAAGAAGGGAAAGGAAGACTGCCCAGAAATACACTAAGCGATTGCGAACTTATGCATGCGATCGCAGAAGAGGAAGGGAAGAGACTACGCGATCGCGTGAGCCCTTACCCGTACACGAAGAAGAAAAAGAAGGGCAGCCCAGGTTGCTCATCGCGAACGCGACAATGAGCATGCGATCGCGGAGGTCGAAGATGCAAAGCTACGCGATTGCGTGGGCATTTACGCGAACGCGAAGAAGAAAATTGAGGTAGTTCGACTTTACTCTACGCGATAGCAACTAGGTCTACGTGATCGCGTAAGGGAAACGTCAGGTACCAGAACAGCAGTGCAAAAATAGAGAAAAAAGACTCGATGCCCATCCGAAACACACCCGAGGCCCACGGAAGCCCGTCCACACACGCAGACAAGTCATATAACCTAACACGGACTCGCTCAAGGTTTTAAATCACAAGACAACACCAAAACGACGAATCAAACCAAAAGTCAAACTTATGAATTTTCAAATCTTCAAATATCAAAACTCGATCTGAATCCTATCAATTCGACCTGGAATGACGCAAAATATTGCAGACAAGTCATAAATGACACAACGAACCTACAACCACTTTCGTAATTCCATTCTGATCCCGATATCAAAATTTCACCTATCGGCCGAAATCGCCGAAATTCTAACTTTCGCCGAATTACCTCAGATTACTCTACGGACCTCCAAAACCAATTCCGGACACGCGCCTAAGTCCAAAATATCATACGAAGCTGTTGGCATCACCCAAAACTCATTCTGAGGCCGTTTACTCAAAAGTCAAACCTCACCTTAAACTTCCAAAATTGAAATTTTCCCAATTCGACTCTGGATCATCCAGTAATTGAATTCGACCATGCACACAAGTCGGTATACACAATGTGAAGTTGTTCAAGACCTTATTCCACCAAACGAAGCTTAAATTCTCAAAACGACCAGTGGGGTCGTTACATTCTCCCCTCTTAAACAAATGTTCATCCTCAAACGTGCCAAGATTCGCCTCGAACTCATCCAATCACTGAATGCACACTTCCAAAATACATCCGCGGGTGATCCTATGTCACCCTAATCTACATAATCCTGACGGCACCTTATCAACTGCTATTTAGCCTTTCTACTAACACCGATAAGCCTCGGACCTTAAATTCTCACCTTCTCTTCATTTCCACAAGACCCGATTCTAAATCCATATACGGTATCAGTCTCAACCAGCTACATCAACTCATGCCTACACCCATAAGGTAAGACCACACAACATAACACACCACACATAAGTCCTTACTAACACTTCTGATCTACCCGAAATCCACTCAGCACTGACAATTAGCCTCATATATGATAGATCCAGTCCCGCTTGTCATCTCTCTCATGATCCAGCATGCTCTCAACTCTGCGAGCAATTCCTACCACCTGTCACACCTCCTTTTTCACTACCCCCGGATTAATGAAGGGGTAATAAGGGAGATTTTCCACTTTAAGTGACATTATTCTGATTTGGGATTTACTTATTTATTTCAGAGTCGCCACCCGACTTTTTTTTTTTTGACGAAGTTCCGGGACACCGTATTATTTAAAAATCCCAAACCGAGGAAATTTTGACTCTGTTTTAATTTGTCTGCGACTAGAAATCCGAGTAAGGAATTCTGTTAACTCGGGAGAAGGTGTTAGGCATACCCGAGTTCCGTGGTTCTAGAACAGTCGCTTAACTATTAATATTGGCCTAATTATCTGATTATTTATATGTTTTAAACCTATTATGCTTTTAGCCTTTTTTCATTTTTTGGCCGCTTTTATGGTTTTATCTTGAGACAAGTCGCGATGTTTGTTTTTGGACACATTATAACTGCGCCACATGAAATGCGCCCGTAATTACAACATGTGATTTTTATTAAAATTTCAAGTTGAAGACGGGGACATGAGTTGTCGCACCCGAGTGTATATTAAGGTAATTTGAGGTAGTACTCAATTTTTGTCTAATTTCAAACTAAAAGTATTCGTTCTACCTAAGAATTGCCTAAAATAATGTCCAATAGCCTAAAGATAACATGTTTCGGGCTACGACCATATTTTAGCCCCAAATTATTTCAACTCTTTTGGCCAATCCTAATTGTATCTAATTAACAAGAAGGGATATGTATAGTTTAAACTAACACCACTAGGGATAAGCATAGTAGGAACGTCTACAAAAAATATAACCGGAATCTTTGTTTTAGTGTTATTTTCAGTCATCATTTTTTGAAAAAATTACACTCATATACATTCAAAGATTTGCCAAATTGTGTTCAAGTAAATCACCAGATTTTCAAGGATGCAGATTGTCAAAAGTGAATACTTGGTGTTTGAATTTTGTAGTCTAGGCCTAATCTATAGTTTCTTTTATCGGTCTGAATATGAGCATGTATCACTAGAATTGAAATTCTTTTGTAAAGAATATGTTGCATACGTTGATTTCAGAGAGTTTACTTGGTGCGAAATGAATTAGGCATGATTAACTCTACTTTACATTGATGGCAACTATGATCGTGATAGCCATTTTTCAAATCAGCGTGTTTATAAAAATCCTATACATGCCAGCTTAGATATACACTCAAATTCTTACTGTTGTCATGCTACTTTAGAGACAGGGATTGGATTATAAATTCACTAATAAAAACAGCCTACTTTTCAGAGAAAAAAAAACAAACACGAATAGTAAGCAGAATTTAAATATATACAGTCCAATCTTTAATTACAATGATTCTGAAAATGAATATAGTTAATTACAACTTCGATTGCTATTGTCAACATGCATTTTTGAAAGGCAGAAAAATTTAAAATGACCAGTCTAACTAAATTATCTGTCTTGAATCCTTTCAAAGCCATGCGTTCGAGCTTTCATTTGTAATTTGTAGAACACCTCAATTAGATGAGTGTGTTGTGCACCCATTAGACTAAACAAGACTATGATAGGAAGTCTAGTTTAAATCGGATGATGCTTATACTAAGCTAAAAAAACAGAACTACTCGTGTATTCTTTAATGCAGATTATAAGTCCAAAATCTACTATTTGGGTAGTAGTAATCAGTAGATTTTCAAATATTTATAGGACGAATCCTATCATGAAGGAGGTTGGGGTCATCCTTTATGATGTTTTTACACCACTTTTAACAGAACAAGTTCTGGCCTCTTATAGGTCGAATCTGACCATAAAAGAGGGGTCAGATTCATCTCTATAGAGGTCTTATTCAACTCATAATTGTGCCATAGCTTTAATTTTAGGCATTTTTAGAGTATGAATCTGACCACTTGAAGGGTTCAGATTCAATGTTCTACAGCCTTTGTCGATTGTTCACTTCGTACCTTTAAGGGTGATAGCCTACTGTTTAAGCACTTAACATGGGGTGAATTTGACTATCAACAAGTCAAATCCATCTACCCTAGTGCTGATACTAACATAATTCTAAACTATACAGGGACTTTGATTATTTAGGCATTTTTAGAGAATGAATCTGGACATTTAAAGAGTCCAGATTCCTTATTCTAAGGCCCTTTTCGATTACCTATTTTATACCCTTAAGAGGGTGTGCAACTAAGCCATTGTTTATGCACTATTATGGGATGAATTTGACCATTACAAGGTCAAATTCATCTGCCCTAGTGCAAATTATCTTAATAATAAACTAAAGCAAGCACAAAACCAACATTTGACTTATTTTAACTACACAAACTCAAAGCATTCTGAAATCAATAAGACTTAATCACAACTAAACAGAATGATTCCAAGGATTCAGGCATTTCATAGACAACACTCATTCAGATTCATTTACCAACATATTAACCAATCCCATTTTAGATTTTTCATACCAAAAACAAAGGAAAAGGAGATTCAGCTAGAGGAGAAGGATTTAAACAACAAAGAAAAAGAACAAAAATTCAGATTTGATTATTTCAATAAAGTTAAGCTGTTACATACCTTGTTTGAAGAGAAAAGTAACAGAATATGCTGACCAAATAAAGGTCAGGCCAAGAGAAAATTCAGCTAGAAGAGAGATAATAATGAAGCAGCAAACAAACAGTAACCTCAAACCAACACAACTCCCAAAATCAACCCCGGTGAGTTTGAAAAATCAGAAAACTGAAGGAGAAATAAGGCTGAAAACCCAAGTAGATTCTTGATGAACTTTCGAAGAGAAATCAGATTTTTGTTCTACTAATATCTTTTGAAATCTTATCATGAATAGGAAACTACTCTCAATTTTCCGTGTTTTCCAAAATGTTTTTTAGTAGCTGACTCAGTGTAAAAGAAGGTCAAATAGAATGTCCAAAAAAAAAAGATCCTTCTAATGTGGAAAATGGGTGTATTTATAAGGGACTTGGGGATGAGATATATCTAGCATATTCCGTGTCTAATGAGCTGAAATAGTGCATAGGGCAGCTGTCACCCTTATCCTTTGGGACAACTGCCCCTATTCCAGAAATTTCCAGCCATTATAATGACCCTAATACCCTTAAGAAATCTGATTTCAAAAGTCTAGAAGGTTCTCGGGTTCTTACACCCAAGATTCCCTCACCTAGGATTCCTAATATACCCCTTGAAGTCCCTGAAATTACCATTAGGTAACCAGGGTTAAACTTGCTTGGGTTATTATTAGCCCTAGTTAATTAATCCCAGTTAGCTCACTTTAGTTAACTAATGGTTATCCTCAACTAGAATTAGGTTAGTTAGTTAAAGGTTAGTTGATTGATGAAAATTAGTTATGTTATTAGGCTTGGTTATTTATCCTACACTATGGTTTATTTCAGTTTTCAACTTAAGTCTAAATGGGATCAACTTTCCTTTAAGTACCCAAAAATTATGATTCTACTAACTAACCCATAGTCAATCTGTCAATTAGCTTAGGTAAAGAAAAATCAGAATTTACTTTCAACCAAGCAAAAGCAATGGTGAAACTCTAATTAATAGTAGTTAATTTAGCTATTTATGCAATTAGACATGCAATCATCAGGTAACAAACCTTATGGTAACACTTTGAAACGGTGTTTTACTTTGATAATTAAGGAGAGGCAGTCAATCATAAGAGAGAAAATCAAAAGCAGGAATCAAACAACGTGTGATTAGGAAAGGCGAGTTCATGGAATCTTTCCAGAATTTCATACAGAAAATATACCTATACCAACAAGTTCAGATTCGATCAGCTAGGGCAAATTAAGCATGACTAATATAACATATATTCATAGCTTGAACTAATATTAAGCCC
>ML300794.1:0-17344 GCA_005239505.1 Nicotiana paniculata
ATGGAGGGAAGTGAAAATTTGAATTAGTGCACTTTGTCCCTCATTGGAAGAAGAAAAGAAAATTTATGTGCATATATAGAGAAGCTCTTCTTCTAGATCTTAAAGAGTTGAGAAGAAGGCAAGTCTCGCGCCGTCGTCGTCGTCGCTCACTCGGCTCGGCTTCGACTTCGGATTTGGTCAAAGATCAATTGATTGATTAATCTTTTTTGACAAAATTCTTTTCAAATTATTTAATTAATGGAAAATTTTCAAATCCGGAATGACCCGCGACCCAGTCCGGTCCGACCCGTTTTCTTTCCCGGATTATTTTAAATCCATTTTTAAATTTCCCGCAATATTCATACCTTTTCAAAACAGCTATGGTTGTTCTAAAAGGATTCACACCTGTTCCAACAGCTATGGATGTTCTGAAAGGTTGCAAAACCTTTTCAGAAACAGTACGAAATTGGCTATAAATATACCTTGAATCCCAGAATTTTTACTTACTAAATTTTCTGATCTTCTTCTTCTTCTTCTGCACAAAATATTCCAGTGTNCCAAAACCTCGAGTACTTGAGGGGAATAATTTTCTTAAGGACACACTGTGTATTCAGTGGGCTCAATTTTTTCCTACACTGTTTTCATAATTCATTTTTGACGTTCTTGTTCTACTAACTTTCTATTTCTGTATTTCAGAAAGTTTAGTGTTTTTAAATTTATTTTACAGCGATACAAATTACTAACAATCTTAAGGAAATTAATTCTTTTTATTATATTCTGTATTCTGCTGTGGAGATTAAAAATCTTTGTGTTTTCTACTCCGTCTGAATTTTATTATTCTGATTTGAAAATATAAAAACTTCATCTGAGTTTTGAAATTCAGAAAAACGATTTGAAGAACATAAAAACTTCATCGTTTTCTATGAAACAATATATAAAAACTTCGATATTTATTTATTATACATACTGTTTATCGTTAATTACATTATTGTTTACTGTTTTGGTTTTTTCATTGATTGAACTCTTCTGTTGTTGACAGTGAGAAATGAAAATTGATAACGAAAATTCTTCTACGACTGCTGCGGCAACGACGATAGCCTCATCAAGTCGGACTGTTGTTCCACCATTCAAAGGATGGCAGCAAAGGGTGTTCTTCTGGCTTACCACACTTGGTATGCAGAAATTCACTAGTGAAGAGCCTCCAGTGTCGGTTGCGGACATGCCGGACAATGAAAAGTTCATGATTATTGAGGCGTGGAAGCAAACAGATTTTCTTTGCAAAGGCTATATGTTGAGTGCTTTAGAGGATGACTTGTACAATGTGTACAGTGCGATAAATACTTTGAAAGAATTATGGGACGCACTTGAAAAAGTTCGTGGTTGCCAAGTTTCTAGACTATAAAATGATAGATAGAAAAACTGTGAGAACCCAAGTTCAGGAACTTCAACTTATTTTTCATGACCTTATTGCTGAAGGTATGGTCGTGAATGAAGCATTTCATGTGGCTGCAATGAGTGAAAAGTTGCCTCCTTCATAGAGAGATTTCAAGAACTATCTCAAGCACAAGCGCAAAGAAATGAAGTTGGAAGATCTTGTGATTCGTCTCAAGATTGAGGAAGACAACAAAACAGCCGAGAAGAAGTCTCGTGGAAATTCAACGATCATGGGAGCTAATATCGTTGAAGAAACTGCTCCAAAAAGTAAGAAGAGGAAGAGATCTTTTGGACAGACTAAGGAGCAGAACAAAAAGAAATTCAAGGGCAACTGCCACAATTATGGAAGAGTTGCTCACAAAGCCCCTGATTGTCGCTTCCTGAGAAAGGAGAAGAAGAAGGGACAGTCGAACATAGTGGAGAAAAATGATGACATTGATGATATTTGTGCAATGCTTCCGAAATGCAACTTAGTTGAAAATCCGAAGGAGTGGTGGATTGACTCCGGAGCCACTCGACATGTTTGTGCTGTCAAAGAAGCATTTGCGACTTAATCTACTGCTGGTCCCGAAGAAGAGATTTCTATGGGAAATAACTCAACAGCCAAGATTGAAGGTTATGGGAAGATTTTCCTAAAGATGACTTCCGGCAAGGTGTTAACGCTCAACAACGTTCTTCATGTTCCTACTATTAGGAAGAATTTAGTTTCTACTTCTTTACTAGTGAAGAATGGATTCAAATGTGTATTTGTTTCTGATAAAGTTGTTGTAAGAAATAATGAAATGTACGTTGGAAAAGGCTACCTCACGGAGGGTCTTTTCAAACTCAATGTAATGGTTGTTGATACTATGAATAAAATTTCAGCTTCTTCTTATTTGTTGGAGTCAAATGATTTATGGCATATTCGTTTAGGACATGTCAATTATAAAACCTTGCGGAAGTTAATTAATTTAGAAGTATTGCCTAAATTCGAGTGTAATAAATCGAAATGTCAAATATGTGTTGAATCTAAGTTTGTAAAACATCCTTATAAGTCTGTTGAAAGGAATTCAAATCCTTTAGACTTAATTCATACTGACATTTGCGATATGAAGTCGACACCATCTCGAGGTGGGAAAAAGTATTTTATTACTTTTATTGACGATTGCACTCGATATTGTTATGTTTATTTGTAGTAAGGATGAAGCAATTGAAGAATTTAAGCAATACAAGAATGAAGTAGAGAATCAATTGAATAAAAAAGATCAAAATGATTAGAAGTGATAGAGGTGGAGAATATGAATCTTCTTTTGCAGAGATATGTTCGGAATATGGAATTATCCATCAAACTACTACACCTTACACACCTCAATCCAACGGAATTGCGGAAAGGACAAATCGTACATGAAAGGAAATGATCAATTCTTTATTAATAAGTTCCGGATTACCGCAAAGTTTGTGGGGGGAAGCTATCCTTACAGCTAACCGAATACTCAACAGAGTACTCCACAACAAAACGCAATCTATTCCATATGAAAAATGGAAAGGAAAAAAATCCAACTTAAAATATTTCAAAGTGTGGGGGTGTCTAGCAAAGGTACAAGTTCTTTTACCTAAAAGGGTTAAAATCGGACCAAAAATAGTAGATTGCGTTTTCATTGGATATGCTACAAATAGTAAAGCATGTCGATTTTTGGTCCATAAATCTGATAATCCAGATTCATGTTAATACAGTAATGGAATCAGATAATGCCCTATTCTTTGAAAGCATTTATCCATATAAAACTGAATGCGAGTCGTTAAGTGAAAGACCTAAACGACCTCAGGAAGAACCAAAGGAATATACTCCAAGTGTATAAGATCCAAGGCGTAGCAAACGTCAAAGAACATCTACTTTCTTTTGACCAGATTTTGTGACATTCTTGCTTGAAAATGATCCTCAAACTTTTAAAGACTTATATGGATTCCTTCGTAATTGTGTTCATTGATGATATTCTTATATACTTCCGCAGTCGGGAGGAGCATGAACATCACCTCCGTATAGCACTCCAGACTTTGAGGGGGAATCAATTGTATGCAAAATTTCCAAAGTGTGAATTCTGGTTAGATTCAGTATCTTTCTTGGGTCACGTCGTATCAGTAGAGGGTATTAAGGTAGATTCTAAGAAGATACAGGCAGTCAAGAACTGGCCGACCCACTTCAGCCACGGAAATCAGGAGCCTCCTGGGTTTGGCAGGATACTACCGTCGTTTTGTGGAGGGGTTCTCGAGTATAGCAGCCCCGATGACGAGACTGACTCAGAAGGGTGCCCCATTTAAATGGTCGGATGAGTGTGAGGCGAGCTTCCAGAAGCTCAAGACAACATTGACTTCAGCATCGGTATTGGTGTTACCATCAGGTTCAGGATCTTTCACGGTATATTGTGATGCTTCCGGTGTTGGGCTTGGAGCAATATTGATGCAGGATGGCAGGGTGATAGCATATGCGTCTCGGTAGTTAAAGATTCATGAGAAGAATTATCCGTTCCATGACTTAGAGTTGGCAGCCATTGTTCACGCGTTGAAGATTTGGAGGCACTATCGGTATGGCGTGCCATGTGAGGTTTACAAGGATCCGAGAAAGGCCAATGTGGTGGCCGATGCATTGAGTAGGAAAGCAGTAAGTATGGGCAGCCTTGCTTGTATTCCAGTTAGTGAGAGACCGTTAGCCTCAGATATTCGGACGTTGGCTAATCAGTTCATGGGGTTGGATATTTCTCCCAATCATGTTCTAGCTTGTACAGTTGCTCGGTCTTCTTTATTCGAGCGTATCAGAGATCGGCAGGATGATGACCCGCACTTGATAGTTCTTAGGGACACAGTTCAACACGGTGGTGCCAAGAAGGTTACAGTTGGAGATGATGGAGTTTTGAGGATGCAGGGTCGTATATGTGTGCCTAATGTTGATGGCCTTTGTGAGCTGATTATTGAAGAAGCTCACAGTTCTAAGTATTCTATTCACCCGGGTGCTGCCAAGATGTACCAGGACCTGCGACAACACTATTGGTGGCGAAGGATGAAGAAGGATATTTTTGCTTATGTGGCTCGTTGTTTGAATTGCCAAAAGGTGAAATATGAGCATCAGAGACCTTGTGGTTTACTTCAGCAGATAGAGATTCCTGAGTGGAAGTGGGAGCGTATCTCTATGGACTTCATAGTTGGACTCCCACAGACTCAGAGGAAGTTCGACGCCGTTTGGGTTATTGTGGATAGGTTGACGAAATCAGCACATTTCATTCCAATGGCAAGTAATTACACTTCGGAGCGGTTGGCAGAGATATATGTTCGAGAGATTGTTCGGCTTCACGGTGTGCCCGTGTCTATCATTTCTGATCGAGGTACGCAGTTTACCTCGCACTTTTGGAGGGCAGTTCAGCGTGAGTTGGGTACCCGAGTTGAGTTGAGTACAACATTTCATCCTCAGACGGATGGGCAGTCCGAACGTACTATTCATATTTTGGAGGACATGCTTTGCGATTTTGTTATTGACTTTGGAGGCTCTTGGGATTAGTTCTTGCCGTTAGCATAGTTTGCTGACAATAATAGTTATCAGTCGAGCATTCAGATAGCTCCCTATGAGGCATTATATGGTAGGCGGTGTAGATCGCTAGTTGGATGGTTTGAGCCGGAAGAGCCTCGGTTATTGGGTACAGACTTAGTTCAAGAGGCCTTAGATAAGGTCAAGATTATACAGGATCGACTTCGTGCAGCTCAGTCTAGGCAAAAGAGTTATGCCGATCGTAAGGTTCGTGATGTGGCATTTATGGTTGGAGAGAGAGTATTCCTTCGGGTATCTCCCATGAAGGGTGTTATGAGATTTGGGAAGAAGGGAAAGTTGAGCCCTAGGTATATCAAACCATTTGAGATTCTCGATAGAATATGGGAGGTAGCTTATAGACTTGCGTTGCCTCCAGGGTTATCCTCAATTCATCTAGTATTTCATGTATCTATGCTCCGGAAATATCATGGTGACCCGTCCCACGTGTTAGATTTCAGCTATGTCCAATTGGACAAAGATTTGACTTATGAGGAGGAGTCGGTAGCCATTTTAGACCGACAAGTTCGTCAATTGAGGTCTAAGAGCTATCCGTCAGTTCGAGTGAGTAGAAGGACCAGCCCGTTAAGGCAGCTACTTGGGAGTCCGAGTCGGACATGCAGAGTAAATATCCACACTAGTTTGCCAATTCAGGTAATCTTCTATGTCCGTTCGACGACGAACGTTTGTTTTAGAGGTGGAGATTGTGATGACCCAAGGGGTCATTTTACGAATTAAGACTCCGTTCTAGGCTTATTATCCATAAAAAGATTAATTTTAACTACCTCGATTTGCGTGCATATTTCGGGCGTGAAACCGGAAAGCTTTTATGTGAAAATATAAGAAATACTAATTTTTAGAATTTATGATTTTAATTGACTTGAGTTAACATTTTGAGTAAACGGACTCAGATCTGTGTTCTGACGTTCCCGGGAGGTCCGCGGTAAAATATGGGACTTGGGCGTATGCCCGAAATTGAATTTCGAGGTCCCAAACCTTAGAAATCAATTTTTAAAAGAAATTATTTTGCTGAATTATTAATGAAATAAAGAAAAGAATTAATGTTTGAAACCATGGGTATCGGGCCCGTATTTTTGTACCGGAGCCCGGTATAGATTTGTTATAGTATTTAAACGCTATCTGTGAAATTTGGTGAGAAATGGAGTTTATTTGATGTGATTCGGACGTCCGGTTGAGAAATAGTGAACTTTAAGTGTTCTTGAGAAAAATGACGAGTTGTGAGGTTTAATTCATAGTTTTACGTGTTATTTTTATGATTTGATCGCACGAGCAAGTCCGTATGATGTTTTTAGACTTGCGTGCATGTTTGGTTTAGAGCCTCGAGGGCTCGGGTGAGTTTCGGTTAGGCCTCGGGATTTTTTTTAAAACTTGAGAAATCTGCTGGTGCACCAGTTCTGGTGTGCCCTCACCTGCAAGCCTTGTGTCGCACGTGCGAGCTCGCAGGTGCAAGCGGAAGCTCCGCAGATGCGACCATTTCCGCCGGTGCGGTCCTTGTCTACACAGGTGCGCATCCGCAGATGTAGATGACCTTCCGCAGCTGCGTCCCCTCAAGGCCCAGTCCATTTTCACAGAAGCGGAAGCCTTCCGCACGTGCAGTTATCGCAGGTGCGACCCAAGCAGCGCAGGTGCGAGGATCGGGCAGTGTGTTCACTTAATTAAAACCCCAACCCTATTTTCTCCATATTTTCGAACTACCAAGCTTAAGGACGATTTTCTTCACCAAAGTTCATCCCCCAAAGTATAGGTAATAAATTCCAAACTCTACTCTTTCAATTTTCCAATGTTTTTCATCACTTTTCAATCTAAAATCAAGAATTTTTATGGTAAAAATTGAGGGGTTGGGTAGAATTAGGGTATTTTGACCTCGAATTGAGGTCGGATTTCGAAACTAATTGCATATTCGGGTTCGGGGGTGAATGGGTAAACTTAATTTGGTCCAAACCCCGAGTTTGGACCAAGCGGACCTGGGGTCGGGTTTTAACTTTTTTTAGAAAACTTAGGAATATCGTAAATTTTCAGTAAAGTTACTTCCTTTAGCCTTATTTAATGATATTGAGCTGATTATGACTAGATTCGAGCGGGTTAGAGCAAAATTCGAAAAGAAAAGCGATAATTGAGCAGTGAGTGGCCTACGAATTTGAGGTAAGTGTTTGGTTTAACCTTGACTTGAGGGAATAGGAATCCCCAACTTAAATGTTATGTGAATTCGCATGTGTGTGGTGCATAGGTGGGGTGACGAGTATCTATGCACCATCAAATTATCTGTTAAACATGATCCCTTCCCCGTTTCCAATTTATTTGATTCATGGCTTAATTGAATGCTCATTGATAATTCTATGACTACTTGGCTTTGTTAACTTGTTGATAAGTCTTGGTTCAATTATTTTTGGAAAGTGTTGGTTGTTCCTTTGGTTTCATTGTGGTACATAAAGGTTGAGCGGGCTGACATTGTTTTACGAAGTATGTATATTCTTGTTAATTTCATTTTGAGATGATATTGATGAAGTTTATGATAAAATACAATTTCTTGTTTATATTTGTTGAGACAAAAATGTTTTGAAAGGTTTGGCCTGAACTGTGAGAGTTTTCATAAATAAACGGATATGATATGGCTGGTGGGAGCGGGTTGCACGCCGCAACAAGGAGTAATAAGAGTGGACATGTGTGATCGGGTTGCACGTCGCAACAGGAGCAATAAGAGAGAGATATATATAGGGAGGAGCAATAAGGGTGGACATGTGGGAGCAGATTGCACGCCGCAACAAGGAGAAATAAGGGAGGAAACTTATATTTTACTGATTTTTAAAGAAAACAAAGATTTGAGAACTTGCTGGTTCACTTCACTATTTTTCATATTCAGCACTACTTTTATTTTTAAGTTAAAGTTTGGAAAATTTGGAAACTTACGTGAGAATTGGGTATAACTGAGACTTGGAAAAGATGTCTGAGTTATTTTAAATTGTTGCTACAGTTATTGTTTGTTTATTTTAGAATTTTCTTTTTGCTTTATTTTTTTATATTGTTCACAGGTTATACTGTTAATGCCCCGCCGTAGCCTCGTCACTACTTCGTCGAGGTTAGGCTCGGCACTTACTCAGTACATGGTGTCGGTTTTACTGATGCTATACTCTGCACTATTTTGTGCAGATCCAGGTACCGGCCAACATTAGGAGATTTTAGTAGCCGTATTCATCGTTCGGAGACACGAGGTAGATCTGCCGGCGTCCGCAGATTCATGGAATCTTCTCTTAGTTCTTTAGATATTGTTTTTAATATATTCGAAACAGTTATATTATTTCTTTTAGCCTATTATTTTTCGTATTCTTTAGTAGTTCGTGAATTGTGACACCATACCCTGGGGTAGTCCTAGAGTGTTATATATATATATATATATATATATGATACAAAGGCGATAATACCTATTCGTATACATACCAATGGTACATACGGCGATTTTGTTGATGTCGTGATTAAGAAAAAAAAATTTGATCTTTTTTTGCTACAAATAAGTAATTGGCTAATATTATTAATATCTTATGAATTGGCTAATTTTTGTAATAAGCTACTTATAAAGTGACATATATGGTAGTTTCCCAAAAATCATGCCTCCTACACCAAGGCCCACCCCAGTTCCCAATAATAGTATGATAAAAAAAGATATGTTATGTTGGTACTCGGTTGAGTAAAGCATTAGGTGCCCGTCGCAGCCCATCAATTTGAGAAAAAAGGACGCGACAACAACAACACATACATTTCACTTCAAACAACCCATTCTTTAAACCCAATATCACGCTTCTAAGAAAAAGTAAAAAATGAATTTGAAGTTGCCTAAAATTAGTAAAATCGAAAAAACTACATAATGCTAGGGTCTATTTAGACACGAGAGAGCCAAGCGTGGGCTGCTTTTGGTCCGAAATTGATGTTTGGTACACCAAAACTGACACGGTGGAGTGGATCTATGGTGAAGTTGAAGATGGAGAGATGAAGTGCTGGAAAATAAAAAGTTTCTAACTTTCTACACCCAAAATTTTAATAATGTTAAAGTGGCTGATGACCACCCCTTAAGCCATTAAACTATTTGTTAGAAATTTTTGGGCCCAAGAATAAGTGAAAAAGAAAGAGAACTTTTTACAAACCACTATTGTTTAGTGGTTATTAGCTAGTTATAGCTATCATTTAATATATTACTTTCTATAACTATATTTTCAGATTTTTTAGAGTGTATTCTGTGTATTTAATTATAGCTAGACAGATTTTTGTATTTGAGTGTATTCATGGCGTGAAACATGGGATTACAGCTGGACAGATTATGTATTCGACTGTATTCACAGCGTGAAACAGAGGATTACACTGTTTTTAAACGGAAAGTGAACCAATTAACATAATAGACTACTAATATAGCTCAACAAACTCAATTATAACACACAATATTTGTATTTCCAGTTATAAAAAAAGATTCTCAACCGAAAAACACCCCAAAAATTTAGCAATATTTAAGGAAATTATATAATACATCTGAATACATAAATTATATTAATTAAAAAAATATATGCATACATTCATGAAATATAGTGAGATATTGAATACAATGAAATACATTTGAAAAAAAAGACAATGAATGCAATGAATTACATGAAATACAGCGAGATACATTGAAATACAATAAAAAAAAAGATAATGAAATACATGAAAATACTGCGAGATACATTGAAATACATGAACTATCAATATCGTCAGAGAACATGCCGGACTCTACCAGATGGGGCAGAACCCTAGAACGACGAAGAGAAGAGGAAGACGGAGATTTATATAGAGTTTTGTTTCTCATGATACAATGGGCCAATTTTTGGACTCGAAACACCATTGTTCATCGGCCGGATCCGGCCGTTCAAAAAAAACTCGTCGGTAGAGCTCATGGATCCATCCGCGGCGGCGCCGTCGATAATAATCCTAACGGAGAAGTCGAATTCTTCGGAAGGAGAAGAAATTGAAGTGCAAACAACATTCTTCTTCACACTAGTAGTTCACAAAACGAAGTGTATAAGACTCGCTGGAGCACTGTAATAGAAGTCACTGTGTGGTTGACCACTACTTGGACTTAAAGGAGCACTAACGTACGGAGTGGAATCGTGGTTTCGATCTGTATTTGGGAGAATCGTGGTTGTATTCGTGGAGAAGAACTGGAGTTGAGAGAGAGAAAGTGGAGAAAAATCTGAAAGAATGAGAGAGAAAAATAATACAAAGCATATTTTATGGCTTAAAAGTAGGGGGTGACCATAAATAAATATTTGGCTATAAAAATCAAAAGATAGCTATAAAATATAATTTTTAAAAAAAATATTTATTTAAAATAAATAAGGTATCAACTTTTGCTGTAACTAATCCAAAAAGGAAAATGAAGATCATTTTCTTTAATCAAGTTTTGGGGAGGTCTTTAAAGCCATTCCTCTCTTCTTTTATTTCAACTAGAAGAATGATATTATCTTTTTTAATACCCTGCATCACTTAGATGTAAGGTTCAATTTCACAAAAAAGGGACTTTTTTTAAACTTCATTAGATCGCTCGCCTCACCCCAAAAAGAGATACATAAAACTCTCCCGTTTAATTTTATGTATCTTAATTTGAGAGACATGAAATTTAACAATAAAATTTTAATTTTGTGATCTTAAGCAAAATATGTATATAACATGCTAAAATTAACCTTTAAATCTTTGGTTTTAAACATGCCATGCCATGTATGTAAGGGATTGGTATTAAAAGTAAAATTAAAATATTCAATTAAAATTCACTAAATATATAAGGTTATTATATATTTTTAAACAGTTTTAAAAAGAAAGAATAACACATAGAATAAAATGTGGAGGGGTATACTGAAAATAATTTTCTTTTTTCATTTACTATTATTTATACTCGCGCGTTACGCGGATCTTATCAAAGAATATTAAATTGTGATCGGATTTATTTGAACATATTGTGTATTGTTTCAATAAATTTCCACGATCATTTATCAATGATCAACAATATTTATTTGTGTTATTTACTTCATCTTATTTTAAAAATTAAAGTATAATATCGTCATTTTTTCTATCTCCTGCTTAATGCATTTTTTTTATTTATTGACGATTATTTTTTCAGTTAGTTACCTATAATTTAAATAATACCATTTTTAAAATCTAATTGAGACTTTGAATTGTACAATAATGAGATAACAATCCTAATTCTTCTGACAAAGCCTAGTACAATGAAATATGAAATTGATCGATCCATGCTTCATATTAAAAATTTTGGTAACCATCTTTATGAAGAAATCATAAAGTGAAAGCTTTTCAGTTGTGACAAAAAGAATAATTCAATTAATTCATGCAATGATAATATAACTTTTTATTTTTTTATTTAATAATATGACTTTTGTTTGGTGTAAGTATCACAATTTTTTTTCTCCATAAGTTTATTAAGTAGATAAACTTTTTGAATTTGATGTAGTTGATGAGCCATATGAAATGACACATAAATTACTTCTAAAAAGTATAGTCATTTCATGTTATCTTTCTACGCATGAAAACTTGAAAATTACACAATGTACCTATAATGTGAAGAGCTTGAACACCTCTCCTGACATAAGTTGCATAATTTTGAACTCCGGGTCCTTGAAATGATCCATCTTTCACAAATCTTTGCACTATTTATGCAGTGTCTGTTAGAGTTTCCTGAACCAAAAAATTATGAATAGATAGTACCTTTAACAAAGTAAAAGCCAAGACGATACACAAAGAAAGAAGAAAATATAAGAAATCATATCGAAGCCGCTCTAATTTTGTCATCTTGCAAATTTCACAAAACACCACTTCCATCATGAATTGCTAAAACCACTAACCCACAAGGGCAAAACCTACATAAGACAATGCTAAAAGATAACACTAACATCTACTACTAAATAGCATTTGAAAAAAATATCAATTTCTTGATCAAGATTAAGCCTTTTTTAAAATCTGAATACGTGTCGATCGTAAAACAACTCAATCAGCAAGAGAAAGAAGAATAAAAATTTGTTGACTTGAGAATTTTGCATGACAACCACAATTATTATTATATAAAATTAGAATTTGATATCTCTTGTATATCATATTGTGTAATATTACAGTCGTTTATTTTAGCACTCAAATTTCACTAAATAAGTGTATGCATAACAATTTAGGCTAAATGAAATATAATGTTTACGTTTCAAATGAACTGAGAAAAACATTTTCATTTTTGTTCTGAAATTTGTTGGCTCGTGAAAGCAGTCAGCTGCCAGAACTCTTATTTCAGATTTAGAACTTCTATTACCAAGACGATTTTCAAAATTTTAATAAAGAAGAATCAATTTCTCATTTCATGTTGAACGAATATAACTGTAACCAAAATCTGTTTATTTATCTATTTGCAGTGCAAAATCTTCTCATCCGTCTCTTTACCCCTCTCCTTAATTAACGTATCCCGACAAAAACTTTGAAAAAGGATGAATAATTGGCGTTGAATTTTTAAACAAATCAAAGAAAAAAGAAAGAGAACGTACTTTTGCATGAAAGACACAAATAGACGAAAGTAGTCATTGTAACCGCACTCTTTAGGTATACAATATAATTTTGCACATTTCAAAGTATTAAGGTAAAACCCAATTAAAAAGATTGTGTACATTCTTCACGTGAGAAGGGCAACCGAGATAACTTACTTGGTCGTAAGCATATCGCCAAGCAAGTGTTCAATCGGATTAAACAAATGTATATTATATGAACTTCTATTCTATTATGGTTAATGCCGCCGCTAAATTTGTTCAACTAATAGCAGAAAAATATAAAAGAATAATGAAATCTTCTTGGTGACTTTTTGTATTTTTCGCATTTCAAAAACTTCTGTTGCAAGCTAATGCATTACAAAACCACCGCCGCTATCCATCATCTTATTATAAATAAGAATAACTCCAATCACACAAATTAAAAACTGGCCATACTAATTCAAAAGGTAACTATAACAACACTCAAATCTGATATTTTTTTTAGGAAAGTAACAATGTATTACTATTAACCAATAACTTAAACACCCTAACACTAAAACAATATAACAACAATAACATGGCTAGTGTAATCCGTCAAATGAAGTATGGGGAGAATAAGATATACGCAAATCTTACCCCTACTTTTGTAGGATAGAGAAACTACTATTTTATACAACACTAAGTCACTAATACACCTAAATAACCCAGAAAAATACATTAAATTTATGCACGTTTCCTTGTATATTTCCTTCAACAGAACACAATTCATTTTGGTACTACAAAGAGATTCCTCCATATATGTATATTTTAAATAGTATCAAGAAGAAAAATAGACTTATATATTTAAAATTGTTTGTATGTAAATAGATACGTACCTCACCTAATAATCTAAAAGGAACAACCTATATAGCTTACCAACTTACCTATGATATCTTTTGCTTGTAAATTTATTTTTCTTGCAGCCAAAAATTAAATATCATGATGCTAAGCATACTGGACAATTTTTTCAAATTAAATTATAAAATTAAATCTGATGATAGAAGAATAACAAAGATTAATTAAGAGATTCTTTTAGAGAAGAACATCTAACCTTATGTTGCTAAAAATTCTTGATAAATGCTCTAATCTAGAAACATAAGAAAGAAGCCTATAATTTTCTTCAAGTACAGAAGATTGTGGTGTTTCTTGACCTTTGGTACGTAATAGATCATTTGCAAAAACAAAGTTCGTATGATTCAAACGTCATAAATTAGAAATACTAAACCTATAGACTGCAAAAATAAGTCAATATGTTCCAATAGACTACAACTTGTTTCACTCTGAATCTACTTAAATACCGGAGCATTAACAAAGGAACTGGGCAAAAGTATCAAGAAGCTGGAGTGTCGTCTTCTCAAACGGTAGACAATAAATTGCGTCGAAAAAATAAAATCAAGACCGAAAAATATCGTAATAATCGTAGTATTTTATTTTAAGCGTTTGAGTGTTACAATCTCTATGAATCCTCTGATTCTACCTTCCAATAGTAAATAAATTCAAAGGCCTTTGAGCTTAATCTTGAATATGTAGTTGTTGCCAAGAACGATGATCTTGTTCTTGAGCTTGATTGCTTGAACTGGAATTTGATTTGTTCTTCGTTCTTGAGCTTGAACTTGATTTCTTGAACTTGAACTTGATTGCTTGAAGCTTGAAACCTGTAGAGAAATTTGCCGGTGTTTGATCCACGAGCTCTCTCTTGCTTCTTGTTATAACTTCTGGTCCCTTTTCTGGGTTATGAAGACCCCTATTTATAGTTGTGGAAGGGAGGAGTTGTGATAAGAACAAACTTTTTTCGACCAATCAAATTGAAGTGTGACACGACCCATCTGATTGGCCAGAACATGTCACTTACACACGTGGTGCGGTTTCATTGGCCTTTTAATGTGATTTGGCATGCCTTATCATTTTGACACGTGGCATGATCCTATTGGCTCTCTCGTTTGATTTGACGCGCCACATCATTTGACATGGGGCACCAAACTGAGACTCTAGGAGGATGGCATTTTGGGCTTAATAAAGTGGGCTCATCATTTGTAGCCCAATTATATTGGACTTATATAATTAATCCAATTATATAGCTCATATATTTATTTGGACTAGTATATTTAAAATATAATCCAAATTATTTATTGAATTTAAATTTAATAAATTTTACATGCCTACAAGCCCCTACTTTAAGACTTGTCAAAAGTTTAAACTTTTCATTTCGAGACTAGGCTTGAAGTACTGCCAAGATATTTTATTGCTCCTTCTTGACCTTAGTCTTCCTCCTTTAAGCACTATATTTACCTTGAAAGTGGTAATTACAATTATATTTAATTTTGTGGTTCTAAAAATACATGATCTATTTTAATACCGGTTGTTTAGGCAATAGATGCTAAGTGAGAGGTGGAAAAACGAAATAAAAGCGAAGGATAACAAGATTATGCAAACCGAGCAGTGGAGAGACAGGGTCTCGAGGTCAGTCGGAATGTGTCTTGAGGTCGAGCTCAGGGGCTCGATAATGGGCGGTCGAAAGTAATTCGACAGTGTCGAAGGCCTCTAAATGGACTCATTATGATCAATAATGAGCAATGAATGAAGAACAATTAATGAACACAGTAAATGAAAGATAATAAATCAATGAGACAATTGTAAAGAATGTTTGAGTTAGAGGGCAGAGAATGTTCTTAGTCTTGTGTATTGAGTATCATGTGTGTTACAAAGTGACAAGGCCCCCTTTATATATGAGGGGGAATCCTAACATAGTACATGTGTAAATAATGCAAAGAGAGATGGCTGGTAAAACCATTTAATGCCACGGTATGAGCTTGTACTATTTTGTGTATTTTGTCAGCTTTAACCACGTGCCCTTTGGGAATTTCTTGCATTTCCACGTTGATCTTCGATTTGCACTACCTCGAGGTCGAGGGCCTTCGATATGCCCCCTCGATGCCAAAACTCGAACCTTCGAGCCTTCTGAGCGTCATAATTACCGTAAAATCAGGCTCTCCGATTTTAGCCGTATACAGATAGTCCCCGCATTTTTTAGAATGAAGTGATAAGAAACGGTCTTCACTTTCTGCCTCTTCGACACCCCTATTATGATGTCAGTCCCTTCAGAGCATTAAATTATGTGACATAAAAGCTGCGCAGAGGTCGCTGTCAATGCAATTCTCGAGAAGCCCACGAACCGTCATAGGTTCGACCCTTCTGCTTCAAGCATGCCCAAAGGGCCTCTATAAATACTCCAATCACTTGCCTTTTCATAATTTTGCACCTTCTTCATCTTCTCCAAACCTTCAAATTTTGACTAATTGCTTTCCATTCTTATCTTCTGTCTGTGTTTGTTTCTTCGTCTTCTTACTTCAAAACTCGATTGTAATCATGGAAAAAACTTCAAAAACGGTTCCACAAAAAGAGGGAGTCGCTTCTTCATCATGTCTAAGGGCAAGTCAAAAACTCCTCCTACCATCGAGCAATTCATCCCTGGCCCTTTCGACACCATTTCTGACTTCACAATTGAAAAAACCCCTTCTACACCAGGCCGATGTGAGCCCATGTCCCGATACATAAGTGTAGTATAGGATATAGAGAGGGTAAAACTTGACTGCCGCTGGGGGGAGGCGGCCCGAGTAGAGATCCCTACAGCTAATGAAAGCATAGTCACGCATAAGGTTGGCTTTCTCAGTGTATATACATACCCTTTTGCCTTAGGCCCCGTCGATTCTTCTTCTCCACCAATTGACCCGGTGATTCTTGATTTTTGTCATCAGTACCGAGTGACACTCGGTCAGATCTATCCTTCTTTTTGGAGGATCATATATATGTTTCGACATATTGCCAACATGGTTGAGGGAATGACTTTCACCCTCGACCATCTAATCAGATTGTACAGCCCTCGCCTCTTTCGTGGGGGCCTAATTAAACTGCATCGCCGATCCGCCAAGGCGTTCCTCACCTGCATCGACGAGGATAAAGATCGGGAATGTATGAGCCGATCTGTTAGAATCAGAACTTCAGATGTCATCCCCGCTGATAGATTGCCGTTCCCGGAGGAATGGAATATGGAACGTAAGTATCCCCATATTGATTATGCTTTACCACCTCTTTCTTCTTTCTACCGGTTCTGAATACTCTTTCTTTCGAGTATGTAGCCACTGTCTGGTTCCCCGGCACGGTCCAGGACCTTCCGGGGTGGATCAGGCTTTTGGACTCCGCCTTTCCATATAACAAACGTGACAAGGTGGCAGGCAAAGAACCACGGTATGCTCTTGTTGCTATTATTTTCTCATTCTTTGTAAGAACTTTTGATGGTGATGTTTTTTGATATAACACGTTTGTGCAGGCCTCGGTGAAGGCGTGTTGATGAGACCGCCCCCACCTGGTGAGGAAGAGGCTCCGAAGACTGCCAAGGATAAGAAAAGGAAGAAGGAGGCCTCGGCGGAATCTCCAAAATCAAAAAGGACAAAGGCTCGGAAGCTTAAGACTGATTCCACGGTCTTGTCCTCGACGGCCGCTGAGAGACTGCGGGCCGAGGAAGAGAGTGATGATGCTTGTCCTTTGGTACAAAGGGCAAAATGAAGCATTGATGCTCCGAGAGTTGTTGGGTGGTCGTTTGCTGAGTTGGAGGAAGCCGATGCAGACCGGCCGTGTGTAGAGGAGATCCTCAAGGAGGGTTTGGGCGTAGTCCCCGAGACGCTCATCGGGCATGGCACAGCTTGTGTTGAGGAGTTCGGAGGGCTTGCTGATGCGAGACTAAATTGCATAGTTTAACATGTGATATACCTTACATTTTATGCGC
>MDKI01143500.1:0-11434 GCA_005239505.1 Nicotiana paniculata
AATTAAAGTTGTTTGCATTTGTAACAATTGGAGAAACCAAGAAATGTCTGTTTAGTTAGTTTATTAGTTTTATTAGTTATGAACAAGATGTTTGAATCATTTTATGTTTTCCGTGGTATTGAACATTTCCTGTTTAGGTAGTTTGGTATTTTCATTTGTTATGGAGAAGATGTTACTGTAGTATGACCAAGTTAGAATGGCATTACTATAGTTTAACTATTTAATTAAGAGTTTTTTACTTTGAATATATATATAGATAGCATATATGGGATAAATTAAGAGTCTCATTTTTCATAATTAGATTTGGTGTCTGGCCAAAAAGAATCAAGGAAACGTATTAATTAATCAACTTTATTTCAATACCAATCCTTGAGATGTGTCCCTTTGGAGGCATCTGTTAATTAATAAGAATAGGAAGAGGCCTACAGATAAGAATGACTTGTGGAATTTTGATTTACCAACAGTTATATTTTTTCATCATTTTTAAAAGGAGAAGGGAGAAACTGAATAGTCACTTGACTGATTCCTGCTCATTGATATCTTTCTACGCAGGTAAGGATGAATTGTCTTTGTTATTTTCAGTTTATCATTTTTATTTTTTTGACGAAAGTCATATATGTTGTCATGGTTTCAAGTTTGATCAGCATGTCAAAGTCATAGCTCAGGAGGATAAGGGCATTTGTAAATAACTTAATCCTTTTTGCTGGAGTTGATGAAGTAAAAACATTTGAATTTTGAAGAATCCTTACAATTTAAGGAAGAGATTCAAAAATATACAAATCAATTTTTTTAAACGTGGCTGCAAATTAAGCAATAAAGTTTACGGGTTCCTCTTACTTAGAAATAGTCTCCTAGGAGATAATAATTCATCTCGACTTATAATTCATATGAGATAATAATTCATATAAGAAAATGAATAGGCACTTGAATGATTCCTACTATGACTCTAACTGTCTTCAATATATTTTCCTAAATTTTAATCCTTTTGTTTACCTGATAATGTAATAACAGTGTAAACTCAAACTAATTTTAATACCCATTTATTCGACAGAGGCTACAGTCTACGGTTACATAGTCAAAATCAGTTTTGCTCTTCTCAACAGAAGTCCATCTTCTTTGTAACTTGTACTTTCTATCTGTCATAATCATCAACCACTTCATCTTCCTTCCATAGTCTTTCAAGAAAGGTATTCTAAAATGTTGTGATGCCACTCTGCTAAAATCCTGTATTTTACATGAAATATGGCTTTCTTTTCTCTTCCGTTTCTTCCTACAGAAGGTCTTGGAAATCTTTCTTTAGTATTAATCCTATGTCTCATAAATTTCCTGTAGCATAAAACAGTAAGGAAGTGAACCTTAATTGTGGTGATATTTTTAGTGCCAGTTCAAACATATCACAGAAATACATACACACCAACGTGGTCGGTGTAGTGAATTCTTTGCTGAATTCTATTTTGTTGACAAATTTCTTTTCCTATCATCTTCTAGCTTGTGTTTTTCTTTTAATTGCTCTGACTTTTAACATCTTATGTTTCTTTGTCATTTTAAATCTTCTAACAATCATCATTGGTGCCTTCAATTATGTGGTGCGTTCTGTTTTGATTTGATATTAGATAAAGATAGTCTACGGCGAAAGCTGAGAACCATGTGGTTTAGTGTAAGAAAGGGATAGTTAAAGGTTCAAACAACTGTCACGACCCAAGTTCGAAGTCGTGATGGCGCCTGTCATGAAACCAGACAAGCCTCCCTTTTTAACTAAGCTAAATTTAATTTCCAAGAAAAATGTAATTTTTAAACGAATTTATTAATAATACTAAGAATCTGAAGTTTAAAACAATGTGTGAAAAACTAAATTTAAACCTCCAACCCCGGATCCAGTGTCACTCAGTCATGAGCTACTAAAACATAAAGCAAAGAAAAGGAGAAATGGACAACATTGTCTCAAAATAAAGAACAACAGGTAGAATAAGAAAGAGAAGACGAGGTCGCGATCGTCAGCTGCTACCTCGACAACTCCAATAGAAACGCTGACCGCTGCTCAATATTCGCTACCGGGTCCCGATGTACCTGGATCTGCACACAAGGTGCAGGGAGTAACGTGAGTACACCAACTCAGAAGTAACGAATCCAAACTATGGGCTGAGAAGTAGTGACGGACAAAACCTCAATTAAGTTACAATAAATATTATGCAGAATTTAGACATGCTAACAGTTTATCAGGATGAGAAAATATGCCAAGTATACCAGTATAATCTACATGCCATCATAAAATATATGTATGAAACCAGTATGGATATGCACATAGTGCTCACAGCTCTCCCACAGAAGTCCACTCAGTACTATATATGGCTCTCAGGCCCAAGGAAATTCCATCCCGGAATATGCATAAACACCGGTGACCGTAGTCACTATGTACTGAGGAAAAAGGCCAGTCCAGCCCCCGCAGAGAAGATCTATCTCCGGAATACAACACTCGGACAATTTTTATATCCAGGGAAGATCCATCCCTCTCCTAACATCAGCTTCCGACAAGATCCATGCCCAGGGAAGATCCATCCCTCTCATTACCTCAGCTTCCGACAAGATCCATGCCCAGGGAAGATCCATCCCTCTCATAATCTCAGCTTCGGATAAGATCCATGCCCAGGGAAGATCCATCTCTCATATCAATGCGTTCACTGGGGGTGTAAAGACTCCGGAGGGGTCCTAGTGGCCCAAGCGCCATATCAAGCCAATGAAGCCATGATTTAAATATCGTTGCAGTGTGCAATCCATTCTCATAACTGTCTCAATAACAAGCTCTTGGCCTCACTCAGTCATTACTCTTCAGTCTCACTCACATGGCTCACAAATGCCTACATCAGCCCGAAACAATGATAAGTATGCATGTAATTAACAATACTGAGACTGAGATATGAAACGATATGCTATAACAAGACTGAGTATATGACATCAAATAATCACAACATGAGACACCAATATACGACCACTCGGGTCTCAGCATTTCCGGCGTGAAGCCTAGCATTTATATTTAACATGATTTCTAACATGTTCACAATTACCACATTAATAAAAGCACAAATATCATCATGGAATAATCACTAAGCGGTGCCATGGGATAAGCCAGGCCACAATTACTCGGTGTCGCACGCCCGTCACTTGGCATGTGCTTCACCTTAATTATAGTCATAAATCATTTAGCTCGGGGTTTCGAACCCTCCGAACCAAGTTTGAAAACGTTACTTACCTCAAAACCGGCTAAAATACTATTCCGCAGTGCCTTTGCCTCTAAATCCGGCCTCTGAGTGCTCCAAATTTACCATTTTGAGATTTTTATCATCAAATTATGCTTAAGGAGTGGATTCCAATCGAAAAATATCAATTTAGCTCAAAAACTCGAATTTGGTCAAAACCCGACCCCCGGTCCTACGTCCCGAAACTCAGAAATTTTTATACCAAACTGTTCATCATCCCACGAGTCCGTACATATAAAGAACACTAAAATCGGAGTTCGTTTGACCCCTCAAATCAATCCCTAAAAGTCTCAAAATCTCAAGCCCTAAACCTACCCTTTTCTACTATTTTTGTGAATTTAACACTGATATTATGCTCTATAATCATCCATAAATGAGTTTTAAGGTCCAAAACACTTACCTCTATGAAGAACAATGATTTCCCTCTTCAAAAATCGCCCCCAAAGCTCTCTGTCCGTACAAAAGTGGTGTAAAAAGGGTTTAAGTCGCGGAGAGTTTAATTATATACTGTCCAGTGATTTCTTCACTGCGATCGCGGCAAAAGCCACGCGATCGCGGTTCACAGCAGTTCAACCTCACGCGATCGCACCCCAATGCACGCGATCGCGAAGACCAATTGACCTCACCCCCACGCACTTGGTTAGCTCTACGCGATTGCACTTCGCCTTCTTCCAAACCTACGCGATCACAACCCAATTCACGCGATAGCGATGCACAATTTTTGCCTGGCCCTCAGAGTCTTCTACGCGATCGCGGCTCCCCCTACACGATCGCAGAGAGTAAACGTCTACTGCACAAAAACCAGAAAACCAGCAATTCTCTAAGCCAAAAATGCCTGTTAACCACCCGAAATCAATCCCGAGCCCCTCGACACCCCAACCAAAGTTACCAACATATCCCATAACATCATTCAAACTTAATTGCACTCTCAAAATACCAAAACTAACATTAAAACACCAAATCAGATTCAAGCCTAAGAACTTTGAAATTTCTAAAAGCCACCAACGATGCCGAAACTATCCAAAACAACTCGGATTGACCTGAAATTTTGCAGACACATAGACATTATGAACCTGTTCCAACTTTCGGAATTCCATTTCGACCCCGATAGACTATTTTCCACTGCCGACCGGAAATCACCAAAAATTAACTTTTGCCAATTCAAGCCTAATTCTACACCGGACATCACAAAAATATTCTGAACACACTCCTAAGTCCCAAATCACCTAACGAAGCTATCCGAGCCATAAAATCCGCATTCCGAGGTCGTTTACTAATAAGTCAACCCTCTGTTGACTTTTCCCATTTTAAGGCTATTTTTTAAAGACTAAGTTACTGAATTCTCATTTAACCATTCCGATTTCAAGCCTACCAACTCTAACACATCAATAACAGTATAACCAACCTATGACAAGTCACGAACAATAATTATAATGTAGATTCTTCGTAACAACGAACCGAGTCGTTACAACAACAATAACTAAAAATAAAATAAATTACATAACTCTCATCAACAATGCATCAGATAAAACAATGATACAAAATTCATTTCCGTAACTGCCAAATTGATATCAATATTTAGATAAAACAGTGATACAAAACTGCTATCATTAAACTGACATCATTATGTCAATGAAGAAAGGTAGAGAGGCAAGCTTATCATCCCGAGTTTCGACAAATGCGGATTGACCCAAAAGAGTTGGCTCTAAACAGATTTTTTGGTCAACATATAACTCTATTGATGGCTATGGAGTTAAAATTGTACAACGAAGCGTATTATGTTACTGTGTGTATGTATATAACATTCATTCATCACTACATTATAAGTTGATGAATCAATCATACAACGAAGCGTATTATACACACACACACACACACACACACACATATATATATATATATATATATAGACACACACACACACAGATACTTCACTGTAATGCTATATATATAAATAAGAACATGAAGCACTAGGAACACATGGTCAGGTTATTTTAGGGATTGATACGTATATACGACTATTTGTCTTTGTAAATGGGTAACTTCAGCATACGAGGCTGAAGTTCCCCAGTTATATATATATAGCGCTAGGAACACAGAGTCGGGTAATTTTAGGGATTGATACATATATACGGCTATCAAAGTGTATATATATATATATACACACACACACATACACACATAGACACTTCACTGTAATACTATAACATATATATAACTTGTTATAGTATATGTTAGTGTGTGTATATATATAACACACACACTTCATGCTGCTTTAACTACATATATAGCATATTATAGTATATGATATTGTATTCATTATTTGTATTATAATAGAGTTAATGAATTACATTCATTCATCACTAGGTTATAAGTCGATGAATCAATTATAACAGATTAATTGATATAGGTCGAGACGTTTTGTTTTGAATATTCAACAATGCATCTGAATAGGTTATACAGTATCATATACTATAACCCGATCCTGTGTTATTAGCGCTTCATGTATATATATACTTGCACAATATTTAAGAGTTTACAAAGAAGGTTTTATACTAGAGTAGAGGATATTTTGGCTAAGGAAAGAAACATAAGGATTTCTTGGAGAGTTTGTTCAGCATACGGGGCTGAAGTTCCCCAGTCTAGAGCTGAAGTTTTTGTCTTTGTAAATGGGGAACTTCAGCATAAGGGGCCGAAGTTCCCCAGTTATATATATATATATATATATATATATACACACACACGAAGCGCTAGTAACACAGAGTCGGGTTATTTTAGGGATTTATACACTTGTAAATTGATTCTTCAACTTATAACCTAGTGATGAATGAATGTTATATACATACACACACTAACATATACTCTAATAAGTTATATATACGTTATAGTATTTCGTTGTACAATTTTAACTCCATATATAGCATGTTAGAATATATTTTAGTGTATTCATCTCTTGTATTACAAAAGTGTTAACAAATTACATTTATATTATTTAGATAGTAAATATAAAAGTGATTTTTAATTTGACCAATGTTGACCTGAAAAGAGACCAACTTTAGTCGCTAATTACCCAGAAATCAAAATTAGTGACCAACTTTAATCGCTTTTTTTGATATATTTTTTGTCGCTTTTTGCCGGATTTTTAGCAGTGCATCACTTCATCTCAATAATCTATCATTTGCCACTGTGATGTCTGCAACGGTCTTAAGGCTTTTCGTGATTCTCTTGGACGTCCTCATCATCAGCTATGTACTTTCTTTTCACTCCAGAATATGTAATAGAGAACACATATATGCGTCACATTAAGGCCTAAAGAAAACAAGTTAGGTAGTTTGTGGATCACACTAATTTACATTACCAACAGTCTTCAAATACATGCTAAGAGATTAGCTAACTTTGTATAGTCTTCAAGTTCATTTTACCTTTTCCCTCTAGAACCAGAAGACTGGCCTTGATTCGATGCTTTAGAACCAGAAGACTGAGGATTCTTTGGTCTGCTCCCATACTTTTTGCTTTTAGGCCGGTTGACGTCCCTGATTTTACCGGTAGGAGCAAGAACCGGAGTAGCAACTTTCTCCGGTTCAACTTTTCCTGGTCCGAATGGATATGCTAGTCTACACACTAGATCTCTTCGCACCTTACCTATTCCATTATCACCCTAGTCGTTGCCATACGTATTTTTTATCCAAAAATACTTTACTCCCCTTTTCACGCCATATCCTATTATCAAACTTCGCCATGTTATTTGAAGTTTGTTTTAGAGTGAAAAGCTAGTCTTATTCACGACATTGTGTTGTTGTTCGTTCGATATAAACATGAGGAACTCAAAAGTACATACATGTCCCTTGAACTTGGAAATACTTCTATATATTCGGACAGCACCAACCATTGGTTGGTCTTTCAAGATTTCATTAATTTCTTCTTCCGACACTACTTCCTCATACGATGTACGCAGCTTTGGAGGCATTCCCTTCTCAAATACACACCTGTGTCCCAGAATGCTGAATTTTGGTACCTAACACATTTAAGATAAACGAAAAACTTGAATAAGATAGTAAGAAAAAAATAGTGAAATGATACGATAAAGATAAATACATTAGGCACGGGTTGTATATCATCGTCATCTCTGTTTTTTTTTTTTGACATAGTCATCATCCTTGCATAACCCGACACTCTCTGCATATTTTAGGACATGCTTATGTGTGTTGTAGTAGCAACCAACAGAATCTGGATACTTTCTTAAGCCTTTATAATTGAACATCACTGGTACATGTTCCACAATCTGTTGTGTCGACAACTCAAAAGGTTCAACTTGGTATATGCGAGCGTATATAGCAGAAATGGCTTCTCCCACGCTGTACGCGTAACAAGCATCTTTAAGAAAAAACAAAAACAAAACAAGAACCAATAAATTTTTTGTTAGAAGTACAAAATAAAATATTAGTAGCACAATGATAATTTCTTTAACTTACTCATATTTCCCTGATCTCTTACGAAGGGAAGAAGTATTTCGTCGTATAGCAGGTTAAAATCCTATATACCGTGATTAGTAATATTCAGGTATATATGTCAATATATACTACATTCACCAGAAACTTATGCACTAGTGAATTGAAATGAAACAACAAACCATGTCAAGAACTTCTACGTCTTCTGCTGCCATAGTATGCGTGCTTCAGGAAACAAGAAAACAAGAAAAGGAGAAGAAGAAAAATAATTAGCTGAATAACCAAATCAACGTACATTACAAAATCATTTTCTTTATGATATTTCTTTTGCATTTTGTTAGGGAGGAGTGAATTCATTGTAGTCCTGTCTAGGCGAAAATCTTCTACTTACTAACAAAATTGCAGCTTTCACAACAGAACGTGAAATAGGACAAAAAGAATTTATGCATCTTTTCATACAAAGAAACTAAAATGTATAAATAGAGTTAAATACTCAAATGATATCAAAAGAATCACAGTCTTTCTTGAAAGACAAGAGCCTTCCGAGAAGAAGAAAAATGAAAGAAATATGGGTACCTGGTGGAGAGTTAGCCCTCTACTCTGTAGCGACAAGCTTTCAGGGGTGGTAATATATAGCTCTTTTGGTAGTACGGACGTTTATACATTTTAAAATACAAATCACTAAAATTTTACTTCTTTTTTATTGATAATTAGAATAATGTTGGAAAATAAAGTTCAAATTTAATTACCCTCCCTTTATCTTTAATTTGATCCATGAAGCCGTTAATTTCGTCCTATATTTATTTTTCCCTCAAATGATTTTCTAGCTTGGCTCTTGAAATTTGTTGGCCGGAGTCATATCATTAAATAAAATATTTAAATTTATGCTTATACTTTCAAACCTCTCTATAATAACATTATTCGTTCCGATATTTTTAGGCTTTTATAGTGAATAGTTGTTTTACGCCTATAACAACATTTGACGTTTAAACATTTTTTGGCTGTTATAGACAAAAGTTATCAAAAAATCAATCTTTTCCCCCCTTTTTAATGTTACTTATAAAAGATAAGAAAATATTCAAATCTAAATCTCAAAATATATGCATATTTCACTATTTAATTATTAAAGACAACTAATACATTATTAACAAATTCATAACTAAATATTAAAATATTTAAACTCTAAAAGGCACACTTTAAAGCTATTAGAAAATTATATTCTTTCAAGATTGATGGAAGAACTGTGAAAAAGATATGTATAAATCTTAAGCATAATACAAGACGAAAACTTTAACCAATGAAAGGGATATATGTGCAGATCTTCAAATGTTAGACATTGTGCATGATATAATCTTTTGTACAATGGAATGAGAGCGAATTGAATGGAATCTTTAATTATAGAAGTGTTTACTAACATAAGATCTTTTATTTTAAGTGGTGCATTAAATTTTTATAAAATATGATCAAATATATTCTTTAGGAGTATTATTGGTAATTTTAAAAATTCTACGTGGTTGTTATGGAGGGATCATTTACAAAAAGCGTACTACTATATGTAAAGATGGATATTGCTGTTATAGATAAAAAGCTGTTATAGAGAGGTAAAATATAACATAAAAACTTGGTTCCGAGAAAAACATAGCTTTTAATATTTTGTTTAAAGTACTTTTTTCTTCTTTTTAATTCCATAGTTAGAGAAATGAGCATATGAGCTAAAAGAGTGATCGCGTTTTCTATGGATGTATAATTTTCTATTATATAGAAGAGAGAAGAGGAGGTTGATTAAGGGCATAATGGTCATTCCAAATATATAAGTGTATTTTTTTCCTATTATATAGAAGAAAGAAGAGGAGGTTGACCAAGGCCATAATGGTCATTTCAAATATATTAATGCATTGTTTGCTTGTATACTAGACTCAATTAGTGCATTTTTTTCTATTTCTATTATATAGAAGAGAGAAGAGGAGGTTGACCAAGGGCATACTGGTCATTTCAAAATATATTAATGCATTGTTTGCTTGTATATTAGGTTCAAAAGTTTGATTATGGATTCTCAATAACAGGAAAAACCAAAACTAACGTGGCCATAAACTATTAAATTCTTTAGGTGGACCCCACTTTCCATTCAACCTCCACTATCTTCATTAAATGCATTACTTGATTGTCATTATTATTTTTTCAATAAGTACTTTCAACTAAAAACATCTTTTTGATAATTTTATAATTCAAATGTTCACCTGATTAAAAATACTAAGGTCTCATACATTTATATATGATAATTCTTTTATCTCCTTAAGAAACATTATTTCATTTATTTTATTTGTTAACTATTCCAGGTAAAGAAGATTTCATTAAAAAAGAATTAGTGATAATGTATGTTGATTTACATTCAAATTTTATTATATCTTTATCAATTGATATCATTTTATACAAAGTTCTCACTAAATTGCAATTTCAATTGAAATAATTTATAAAATTCAGAATATTTCAAGTCCCCCTTTTTATTATAGAATATTAAAAATTTGTTCAAATTGTATAATAAGTATCCCCTCTCTAAAATATGAGTTGAGAATATCTGAAGTAAAAATTAAAATAATTAATTTGTGAAATTTTTTTCTTTTAAGAATCATTATATATTAGGAAGTATGAGAAGTATCGTCATACAGGATTATACTTCTCCCTCTATGATCGAAGTTAGTTGAGTACATACTCTATTCAATAAAAAATTCAACATATATAAATTTCAAAATACATAAATATACAATTAATCATTTTTAAAAATCTCAACAAATGCTACTATTGTGATGAAAATTGCATTATACCCTAAATAGTATCTCAATCATATCACGTGAAACTAGAAAAAACTGTAATATTTTCATTTAAGGTCAATTTGATTTAGCGTGATCGAGAGATTAATTTATTTTTAATATTATGTCATTCAACTAGAACAAAATACAAATTTTCTTGTTAAAATTCTTAATAATTAAAAATCACAATTATTATTTCAAAGTACCAAAAAATACCTTTTCATCAACTATTTTGAAATAATATTAATATATTTTATTATTCAATTTTTTATTAGTATAAAAAGAAAAAAAATACATTAACACAACTGAAAATGCTAAAAGAATAAAACTATATATCATTCGGTTTAAACAATCAGAAAAATATATGACGACTTATTTTTCAACTGACTTTTTAATTATTATTTTATAGTAATTAATTTAAGACTTAGTGGTGCAAAACTTTTTTAAAATAAAAAAGTGTAGACCCTATGTAGAAATAACATAAATTCTACTTAAGGTATTATCTAATCATTGCATAATAAAGCATTAAACTTTGACAAGTATTTCAAAGTGATTGGTATAGTAATATGATTTTAGAAAAATTAAAATACACATAATTCAAAAGATAAATAACAATACATGTAATCATTATTCTATACGTTATTACACAAAAGCCTATTTTCTTTCTTATTTCCCTGAAGGCGTAGAAAGTGTGTAATAGCAATAAACCAAGAAATATTAAAAGGAAGAAAACAAGAAAATAAAATAAAATAATTGGGCCCGTGTATCGCACGGGTACATCATCTAGTAAAATGTAATAATTCGGCTCCAATTCGCAAGGACTTCTTATGTAAACGTGAGCCAATACTTTATTTTTGGGGATACTTTCTGTGAACAACTATTTTTTGACCACACCCAAATTCTATACTATTTTTTGCTATAAATA
>ML300796.1:0-14665 GCA_005239505.1 Nicotiana paniculata
TGCACTGCTGAGGATCTAAAGAAATGGGAGAAGAATGCAAAGGCCAAAAAGTGGCTAGTATGTTGACTAGGTTCAGACGAGTACAGGAGAATACAAAGCTGCACCACTGCCAAAGAGATTTGGGACACCTTGCAAGTATCCCATGAAGGAACACCTCAGGTAAAAAGGTCAAGAGGTACTATACTATACTCTCAGTATGAAAACTTCACTATGAAAGAAGAAGAGACTTTTCAAGAGATGTACACAAGGTTCACAACCTTGACTAATGAACTGAAGTCTCTTGGAAGAATCATTCTTAAAGAGGACAAGGTTGAAAAGGTCCTAACAAGGGTCTTGCCTATTTCTTGGGAAATCAAAATCACTGCTATCTAGGAATCTAAATATATGGCAACTCTCAGATTGGATGAGCTAATTGAAAACCTCACTGCCTATGAACTGAGAAGGTAGACAATGAAGATGGATGGTCCAAAGAAGGAGAGGAGTCTAGCCCTAAGAATCACCGAGGGAGAAGATCTGGAAGATGATGAGATGGCCATGATCACCNGGCTCCAAAAAAACCAACCAACGAGGGATGCTATAAATGTGGTAAGACTAGCCATCTCATTAAAAATTGTCCTCGATGGGAAGTAGAGCGGAAAAAGGAAAGATATGAGGGAAGGACAAAGTTCAACCCAAGACAACCACAACAAAGGCTATGGTTTCTGCTTGGGGGGAAAGTTTCAGATGAAGAATCAAAAGATGGGGAGACTGAAGATAAGGCGCTCATGGAAATTGGAGAATCTGACAAGGAATCACATGAAGAACCAGAGGTAAGTATCTCTCATCTTAAAAACAAAGTAAAGTTCCTATCTGAGGAAAAACTCTCTGAGTTGCTACTTGATGTCATAGATTATTCTGAGGAAACAACCAAAGAGAAGGATCAACTATCTAAAGAATGTGCAATGCTAAAAGCAAAATGCATAAACCTGGAAATCAAAGTCAGAGAATCTGAAAAGAAAAACACTGACTTGTTGAACCAGGTTCATCCTCTTGAAACTGAGATTCTAGAACTAAAATCTGAAAACTTAAACCTAAAGCTAAGATCAAGTAAAAAGGTTGTTGATCATTCTCATATCATGTTAGAAGAAAACATAGGAAAATTAAAAGATAAGATGTATGTCAAGGACGAACAAATAAGAACTCTTAATGAACAACTTGGCAAAGTCAAACATGAATTAGATCGAACCTGTAAATGGAACAAATCCTCTGACGCCCTGATATGGCTTCAAGAGAATCATAGTAGCGACAGGAGAGGGATTGTATTTGGAAGTCAATTGCCCAAGTTGGATCCCAAAAACAAGTGTCTCGCTCTTCCTGAGAATAAAATCTGCACCCATTGTGGTAAGACTGGACACTACAAATATGAATGTATTACAAAAGAGCAGGCCAGTCGAAAAAATGAGAGGTTTGTAAAAGGGAAGAACTGGCTACCAAATTGGGCTAAGAAAAATTTGATTCATCCATTCTCTAGTTTGGGTTCTTAAAACTAACCCCTGATTCGTTTGTAAGTTCAAGTGAGAGGACGCAGCCAAATTTGGTATTTGGATAGTGGCTGCTCACAGCATATGACTAGGAACATGGAACAGTTCCTTTCACTTGAAAGTCTCAAAGGAGGAAATGTCTCCTTTGGAAACGGAAAGAAAGGTGAAATTATTGGGGTTGGTAAGGTAGGTAAGGATGACACACGATCCATTGAACATGTGTATCTAATAGATGGCTTGAAATATAGCCTGATCAGTGTATCACAACTGTGTGACAGAGGTAACCTGGTTGCTTTTACTTCCACAAAATGTTTTGTGATTAACCTGCTTACTGACAGGATTGTTTTGCAGGGAAAAAGAATGAATAACATCTATGTCATAGACTTGTCCACACTGTCTGAAAATGAACTCACTTGCCTAAGTGTGTTGGACAGTGATCCCCTCCTGTGGCACAAACGACTTGGTCATGCGAGTCTAACTCAGCTTAACAAACTAGTCTCTAAGGACTTAGTGGTAGGACTTCCTAACATTAAGTTCAAGGAGGACAAAGTTTGTGAGGCATGTGCCAGGGGGAAGCAGGTAAGGTCCTCTTTCAAAAGTAAGAAAATAGTCAGTACCACCAGGACGTTGGAACTGGTTCATATGGACCACTTCATATGTCTTGGTTATACCAAGTGTTATGGCTTCATACCATTGCGTTTGTGGTGGTTCTTGTTGAACTTGCGGGACAGTTATGTCGTTTGAGTCATTTTCCATGTTTGAGTACATGTTAATTGTTGCTTATTGGTGCACGGACTGCACGATCTGCACGGTTGTGACTTTAGGTTGTATTGGTGTGGCATGTCAATAGAATAGTTGTGCTTGATGAGGTAAGGTCATTGGACCTATAATGGATACTATCGGTTTTGATTACATTATGTTTGGAATAATAATATCAGAAGTCAACTTAGGATTTGACTTTGGTTCTTTTCGGACGAGAGAGAGATCCATGACTTGTTGATCTGATGAGTGGTTATGAGTTTCTGCGTGTTTCTTTCATCATCGACAGTGTAGGAAGGTTTCGAACGAGGTTTTATTTGATATGAGGCTTATTAATGGCATCAGGTTTGTTTTGAACAACTATTGTGAGCGGAATTATTGCTACGAGTGCGAGTTATGTGGTATATCATGTGATTACATCTTGGGTTATGGTTATGACTGATACAACTTAATCATACTTATGCAGTGTGTAGATGCGAGATTCGGGTCTTGTGAGGAATTCCGGATGTTGTAAATTGAGATCCAAGGTTTATAGGCTAAGGTTGAATTAAGGATCTTCAGTTATGCTATGTTGTCAGGCTTATATGGATTGGGGTGATGTGGGATCACCCCCTGGTATGTGCATGGTAAGGTTGCATAGTGATTTGAAGGCTTTGGAACGACTCTTGGCATGTTCGAGGATGTACATATGTTTAAGTGGGGGTGAATGTAAGGACCCGACCAATTCTTTTGAGCATTTGAACTTTGCTCGGTTGTTTGAGGACATGAGTAGCTCCGTGTGATGTATTATGACTTGTGTGTATCATCGGTTTCGATTTTCGAGTGATTCAGAATTAGTTTTGAATGATGAATTTCATGTTTGAAGCTTTAAGTTGGAAGAGTTGACCAAGTTTGACTTTTGGGTATTTGACCTCGGATCGAAGTTTTGATGGTTTTGTTAATTTCGGATTGTGATTTTGGACTTGGGTGTATGCCCGGATTCACATTTGGATGCTTCTAGAAGGTTTCGACACTATTTGGCAAAAGTTGGCAAATTGAAGGTTTGTAATGTTCATAAGTTTGGCCGGGAGTTGTCTTTGATGATATGGGGTTCGAATTGTTGTTTCGGGAGTTGGAATAGGTTCATTATGTCATTTGGAACTTGTATGCAAAATTTGGATTCAATCCGGATTGGTTAGGCTTGAATCAGACGCTTGGTTCGAAGTTTGAAGTTTATGAACTTAAGAGATTCGTCTTGATCTATGATTCGTGGTTTTGATGTTAATATGTGTGATTTGAGGCCTCGAGTAGGTATGTAATATGTTTTGAGACTTATTGGTATGTTTGGAAAGGGTCCTGAGGGGCTCGGGTGAGTTTCGGGGTAGCTTCGGACCATTTCTAAGCCATTTTTAGCTGCTGATTTTTGGCTACAGCAGTGTGCTTCGCGATCGCGGACTTTGGGTCGCGTTCGCGATGAGTAAAATGGAAAAGGGGCACCAGTGAATCATGTTCGGGAGGGTTCTTTGTGTTCGCGAAGAAGAAAATTTCGTTGTCACTAACCCGGCTTTGGAAGATTATATCTTGAATTCTATAAGGAATTTGGAGATTATCAGAAAATAAAAGCAAGAGCCCGTTGTGTCTAGTTTTCATAAAATCAAATCGTTTATCATTTGGAGCGTTGTACAAAAAAGTTATAGCCATTATACTAGGGGTTGTCTAGAAGAGTTGGGCAAGCTTGTTGGAATTTATTCATCGTGATCGCGGGGGAATGTTCGCGATCGCGAAGGGTAAAAATTGAGCTGGAATAATTTTTGAATTGCGATCACGATTTTGGCAGTGCATAAAATATTGAATTTCAGTATTTTGAGTTTATTTTAGCATATTTTGAGCTATGGAGCTCAGATTGAGGTAATTTTTGAGGTGATTTTTACCACATGGATTGGGGTAAGTGTTTTATACTCGGTACTGATTTTATTTTGTGATTCCATATTTGTTTTTGGAATATTATTGATTATATCAAGAGAAATTAAGATATTTTGTCTAAAATTTTATAGTGTTTTTTTGAGTTTTGAACTTCGATTCGGAGTCGGATTTGAGTGAAATTAGTATGGTTGGACTCTAATTGAATGGGTTGTCCGATTTTGTAAGTTTTGTCGAGTTTTGAGGTGCAATCCCAGGTTCGAATTTTTGGTTGATTGTGCGTAAAAGTGTAAAGATTCGAACTTTAACATTTGGAATTCTTTCCTTAGGCATTATTTGATATTTTTGAGTTGTTTTTGGCTAGTTTCGAGCCGTTCGGAGGTGGATTCGCACGTGATGGAATTTCTAGAGTGTCGTTTGTCTTGCTCGATATTTGTCAGCTTGTTTGAGGTAAGAATCCTATTTAAACTTTGTTGAGGCACTAGTTGCCTGAATTATTTATGATAGCTACGTGCTATGGGTGCACATATGTGTGGGGTTTGAACCCATGTGCGAGCACCGGGGTATTTATCCATGCCCTGGGTAGTGCTTTGGCTACGATATGCCTAGAGTTGACTGTTAAGCTTTAAGCTACAATGTTTCTCATATTTGTATCATTTTTTGAATTATTTGAGCCATGTTTGAGGTTACGAAGAGGCTAAATCCCTGAATAAAACTTGGTAATTGTTATTTTGATTATAAAATTTGCCTATTTGAGCTACGATAGCACACATTGCACATGCCAATACTTTAGCATGTAGTTATACCAGTCCAGGAGCATAAAATCTGATATTTATCCGTCATATACATGTGTTCTTATATACTTGCTTCTGTGCGATATGATTTGGACTGGATGCATGTGGCCACGCCGGACGGATTGTGTTGTTATGCATGTGATCACACTGGGAAGATTGTGATATAGCACGTGAGTTGTTCGTGCTGATCCAGATATTGATACTATAGCACGTGAGTTGTCCGTGTAGAACATGAGTTATCCGTGCGGATCCAGATATTGATACTATAGCATGTGATTTGTCCGTTCAGCACGTGAGTTGTCCATGCAGACCTAGATATTAATACTATAGCACGTGAGTTGCCGTGCGGATCCAGATATTGATACTATAACACGCGAGTTGTCCGTGCGGTTGATATTGATGTGAGCTCTAGGAGAGCTGGTTACTGTTATTGGATCGGGTTGTGTGCTGCAACGGAATGATATTTGGTTATTGCATTTCATCTTTACCTGAAATTTCCTCGATTGTTTACCTGATTTTACTTGCATATCTTCCTTATATGCTGGATTGTTGAGTGAGAAGAACACTTTAAAACAAAGAATTGCGAGCATCAAAGTGGTTTTACCTAAGATTTTCCTATTTTGATCATGTGTATGTTCTATACTTATTGAAATAATGAACTACACAAGTGTTAGTGAGTATCATCTATAGTTATTGCATTTTTTACCTCGCCGAGGTTAATTAGGATACTTATTAAGTACATGGGGTCGGTTTTACTCATACTACACTTATGCACCTTGCGTGCAGATCCTGGAGTTGTTACTGTTGTTTATGGCAGGAGGTGGCATTGAAGATGTACCCGCATTCTAGTTATGGCTATCACTTGTCCTTGGTAGATTTAGATTTAAATATTGTTCATGTACAATCCAAAAAGATGTGGTAATTGTTTTTAATTCAGTTTTTTGTAAAACTCTAAATCTAAGAAGCTCATGATTTGTACTACCAATCCTTCGGTTGTTGTGTAAAAATTCAGTTATTTCATCATTATTTTCTCAGTAAATCTCATTTGAAATTGGATTATGTTTATATTGGCTTACCTAGTGGATTGGGTTAGGTGTCATCACGACTAATTGGATTTTGGGTCGTGACAACTCAGGCAACCAAATCCTGGAGGCACCAAACCTATTAGGTTCTACATGTCCTTCTTCCGAACCTGAATCATATAGTAAGGCTTTTATAAGAACTCGAAACCTGCTAAAAGTTTACCCTCAGCAAAAACATCATCTAAAATCACTTAAACGTCTTGAAAACTGGTCACACTGAGTTTTCAAAACCTCGAGAAAAAAAGTTGTATCGAAGTCAGGTTCCGTTCGGACCTCTGAAAGACAAATGCCCTATAACTACATATTGTTCTATGCTAAGGCATTGGAAACATCGCAGGAATATAAATTATAAAAAGATGCTGAAGACGTAAATACACGAAATTGCCATAAAGGGAAAATTTTATATATATTCCGGAATATACTTAGAAAGTCCCAATATAAACGTCCTCAAATTAAACCAAAAAAAATTTACATGAGACAAAAACTATAAATTACTAAGGCATCTACGCGTAGTCTTCACCGAGGCCCGACTCGTCGCTAGAACTATCGGAGCCTTCGGATCCCTCGGAACCCTCAGAGCCTTCATCACCTTCAAGTTCGTAAAGCCTCTTCTCCTCGGCCTCGAACTTTTTGGCATCCTCGATCTCAGCCGACAGGTCAAAACCTCGAGCGTGGATCTCTTCGAGGATCTCTCTTCGGGATAAGCACTTTATATATTTGGCCTTTGCCTTCAGGAAGACCTCGGTTGCCTCTACAACGGCCTTGTATTGGGCCACCATTTCTTCGTCATTAACGGAGGTTGTTTCCAACTTGTACTTCACCGCCTCGTATTCTCTTCCGAGGGCGTCCTGCTTTGTGATAGCCGAGCTCAGCTATGCTCACAGATCGTCATTCAGCTGAGACCACTTGTCAGCTTTGTCCTTCGCCACCCGGAGTTTGTTCTCGACTGATGCCAGCTCTGCCTTAGCAATTTCCTTCAACGATTCCAGCAGGTCCATTTTTCTTTTCCACCCGTCGGCTATAGCTTGGACCTTGTTCATCTCAGCTCCGAGTTGGTCGATCATGTTAATCTTCTATTGGACCTGCGAGGTTGTGTTGTTAGACACCACGACTAGCTCCTCGGATTTAACTTCAAATACATTTACCTTTTCGACCAGGTCGGCATATTCCCGCTTCAAGGTTGAAGTTTCCTTTTGGGCCTTGACCAACTCGGCCTGAAGATCCTTGACAGTCCTGTCCTATTGCTCACTTAGAAGCATGTACATGTCCTTCTTTTGAACCTGCTCCTTGAGCTTGAACTCGAGCTGGTTGATTCGAAGCGGCTGTCACGACCCAAAATCCTAACTTGTCGTAATGGCGCCAAACATGGTACTAGGAAAGTCGGCCTTTCAAAATATCTCCAACACTTTTAACATAAAATGAATTTAAGCAGTTTAAATAATAAAACTCTCATAAACGGGATAGAAACCCAAACCTCAACGTGGAAGTTCCCAAATATCGAGGTATCACAGAGTACATGAGCATCTATACATCACAAGACTGGAAAATACTATCTATGATAATCTGAAACTAAATGCAATAAGCAGAAAGATAGGGAAGGAGAGACAAGGTCTGCTAAACGCCGGGCAGCTACCTTGGAATCTCCAAAAAGATTAATTGCGCGATAGAATCAACAACCACTGTGTCCGAAAATTCCTGGATCTGCACATGAAGTGCAGGGTGTAGTGTGAGTACAACTAACTCAGTAAGTAACAATACTAAATGAAGAACTGAAAGTAGTGAAAAGCTCTAACAACATAGTAAAGATATAGAGTTTAGCAATGCAGAAAAAGATAGACATGCTTTCAGGTTCAACAGTTAAGTTTAGCACCGGTAAAAAGGGGCCAAGTGTGACTGATAATATAAAAATGACATCTATATGACTACATGCCAAGGTGAATACCGCATGTAATGCAAAACAGTGAAATCCCAAGTACTCACTCTCTCAGAGCGCTCAATATTCCCGTCTCGATCCTTGCTCGCCACACTCAACCACTCAACACTATATATAGCAAAAGGCTTGTTGCAGCGTGCAACCGGATCCACATATATATGGCCATAAGGTTCGTTACGGTGTGCAACCCGATCCACACATAGATATATATAGCCATAAGGCTCGTTGCGGTATGCAACCCGATCCCCCCACCACCACCACACACACACACACACACACACACACACACATATATATATATATATATATAGCAATAAGGCTCGTTGTAGTGTGCAACCCGATCCACAAATACAAATATATAGGTATCACTCACAGCATGACACTCGGGCCCCCAACTCAGTTTCTAATCTCTCCAGTCTCTCGGGCTCACATCACTCATACTAAGCAACCCTAATCAATGATACGAGATGTGACAATATACGATAACAAAGACTGAGATTGGAACATAATAATGAATCTGACTGAGTTCATGACTACAATTTACCAGATAACTCAACAGGAAAGAACGACCACTGTGGGTCCCAATAGTACCAGTGTATAGCCTAAACATCATCTCTAGCACGAAATTTGGGGTGTCATACCCTCAGAACAAAATTTAAAACTGTTACTTACCTCAATCCGAGCAAATCTATACTCCAACACACCCTTGCCTCACGAAACGGCCTCCGAATGCCTCGAATCTAGCTATAAACAATTCGATATAATCGATAAAGGAATCAACTCCACAAAAAATTCTAAGTATTAATCAAAATTCAAAAATCGACTCAAAGCCGGCCCACGGGCCACGTCTCGAAATCCAATAAAGTCACAAAACTCGAAAGCCCATTCATCCACGAGTCCAACCATACAAAATTACCAAAATCCGACACCAAATCGTCACCCAAATCCCAAGCCTCAAACTCCCAAATTCCACCTTAAATACGCACAAACTAGGTGGGAAAATCAATGGGGAAACAAGATTATTGATCAAAAATGAGCCAACGGGACTTACCTCAATAAACCCATCAAAAATACTCTCAAGAATCGCCCAAACCCGTGCTTGAAATGTTTGAAATGAAGCCAAAATTGCGAGCCTTTGTTTTAAATAATCTGCCCAGGCTTTCCACTTCTGCGGACACTTAACCCTATTTGCAACATCGCAGAAGCTACAATCCACCCGCTTCTGCGGTGAACCACTAGAGCTAAGCCTCCGCTTCTGCGGTCCTATCCCCTGCATCTACTCAGTCACATGTGCGGAAATCCCCATCGCACCTATGCACCATCCATTTCTGCTCCCAATTCACGCCGCACCTACAGCAACGCAAGTGCGGAAAACTCCTCGCACGTGCGACCACAATCCTCCCCAATCTTTGCCGCATTTGCACGTCCTTAGCTCGTACATGCAAGCTCGCACATGTATCCAAGCTCTGTAGGTGCAATTACACCAGCAGAATCCCTACTTCAGCCATGCACCAAGTTCTATTTTCAATTCTGTTAATTATCCGAAATCAACCCGAGGCCCCCGGGTCCTCTACTAAACATACCAACAAGTCCTCAAATCTCATACGAACTTAGTTGAGGCCTCAAATCACCTAAAACAATATTAAAAACACGAATCGTACCCCCATTCAAGCCTATTGAAACTATGGAATCGCCAAAACCTATCAAATCACGTCCGATTGACCCCAAATTTTGCACACAAGTAACAAATGACATTATAGACCTACCCCAACTTCCGAAATCGAATCTGATGCTGATATAAAAAAGTACACTCCCGGTCAAGCTTTCCAAAAACCTAATCTTTCGTCATTTCAAGCCTAATTCCACTACGGACCTCCAAATCACAATCCATACACGCTCCCAAATCCCAAATCACCCAACGGAGCTAACAGAACCATCAAAACTTCATTTCGTAGTTGTTTACACATAAGCCAACATTCGTTCAACTATTTCAACTTAAGCTCTCAACCATAAGACTAAGTGTCTCATTTCATTCTGAAATCTCTCCAGACTTGAACCGACTACCCCGGCAAGTCACATAACAGTTATAAAGTAAAAAATAAGCAGTAAATAGGGGAACGGGGCTACAACTCTCAAAATTACTGGTCGGGTCGTTACAGTGGTACCGAAGTAAGCTCTCGTGGTGAAGCATTGAGGCCTGCAAAGCAATGAAAATATTAAGATATATTAAAACCTAAGCAAAATTCACGAGGAGTTTGATGCCTTACCCGGTTTAGAGCCTATTGCGCCTCGCTGAAGAGACTCGACGTGCCCACCTCATTCATCTTTGCCTGGTCCTCCTCGGTCCACCTCGTTCTTTTTCTTTTCTTCTTCTCCCCCCGCGACCCCATAACGGAGGGGTCAACGGGTAATTCGCACCTTCGTGCCCTTCTAGCGGCCTAAGTGCGGTGGTCTTAGGAAAACCTGTGAAGGAAAGAGAAACGGTCAGCGGTACATGAGTTTGGGGCATAATAACAACTATTTAAAAGGGAGCCTTACCATGATAACGGGCCTACCATCGCCCCTTCGAAAGCTTGCGACAGTTGCACGACCAAAAATACCGATGGTGAGATAGGAAACAAAGGAGACTTTACACTTAATGAAAGACTACACTTACGAGATGCATTCCACTTCTCGGGAAATAGCAGGAACTTGGGAGGGATCAAATCTTCAATCTTCACCCGAACGGTAATGACCGGCCGGTTGTTCCGAGAGTAATAGCCCCGTTTTTCCCGTTTCTGCTTCATTATATGTAATCCAACTTCATTATGTTGTGTTAGATTGGTTGGCTCGGGTCTGGAGAGATTTTTGGAGAGAAATGAGACACTTGGTCTCTTAATTTGGTCCAATAGTTGGAAAAGTCAATCGGAAGTTGACTTATTGGTAAATGACCTCGGAATGTAGATTTTATGGCTCGGATAGATTTGTTAGGTGATTTGGGTCTTAGGAGTGTGTTCGGAATGTGGTTTGATGTCCGATATAGAATTATGCTTGAATAGGCGAAAGTTAGTTTTTGGCGATTTCCGGTCGGTAGTGGATAATAGGCTATCGGGCTCGAAATTGAATTTCGGAATATGGAGCAGGTTCGTAATGTCATTTTGGACGTGTGTGAAAATTTTTAAGTCATTCGGATGTGTTTTGGTTGGTTTCGGTATCGTTGGTAATTTTCGAAAGATTTCGGATTCTTAGGCTTGAATCATGAGTCGAATTTGTGTTTTGATGTTATTTTGAGTGTCCCGAGGGTTCAAAAAAGTTTGGGTGATGATTTATGATGTGTTGGTATATTTGGTTGGGGTCCCTAGGGGCTCGAGATTGAGTTTGGATGGTTAAGGGAGGTTTGGACTTGGAAAAATGCAGCAAAACTACTGTTGGTGCACCACTGCTAGTGTGGTCACACCTGCGGAAGGAAGACCGCAGGCGCAAGGTCCGAAAGGTGCGAAGACCTATGCAGGTGTGGAAGAGAGAGACTTGGCCTAGGAGCGCATGTGCGGATGCCTGGTCGCACCTACGAGCCAGCAGGTGCAAGAAGAGGTCTGCAGGTGCGGAAGTCGGGACTTAAGTCGAATGCGTAGGTGCGCACCTGGGACCCTAAGTGCGTTAATGGGGTCGCAGGTGCGGGAATCGCTAGGCAGATAATATATATAGGGCCTTTAGCGAAGTTTTGGCATTTTCATCACTTTTGCATGCAGGATGAGGCATTTTGAGAGCAAATTGAAGAGGGAATTCGAGGGACTTCTGTGGAGGTAAGTTTCTTGGACTAAAAAATCGATTCTATGTTGATATTTGATGGATTAGACTTGGAATTAGTGGAATTTAATGGCATAAATTGGGGAGTTTAGGGCTTGAGAAATTGAGGCTTATAATTAAGGAATTTAGGGGTCAATTGTGGTCGGATTTTGATGAATTTTATATGTATAGACTCGGGAGAGGATAAGGATTCTTGTGATGCGATTTCTATAGAATTTCCAGACGTGGCCCGAAGGCCGGGTTTGGCCAATTTCGAAAATTATACCTAATTTTGATAATTTTCGAGTGGGCCTTGTTCCTTTATTGATGATATTAATCTGGTTTTTGTTAGATTCGGAGCTATGGAGAGCCGATTCGAGTGGCAAGAGCATCGCGAATTAGTATTTGGGCCGGTTTGAGATAAGTATGACTCTAAATCTTGTCCTGAGAGCATGAAACCCCAGACTTCGTATTTTCTCATTATTTTTGGAATGGCACACATGCCGGATGATGAGTGTGTGGCGTGCATTGATTTTTGGATTTGGACTTGGTCCTTCCCGTGGAAACCACTGAGTTTCCTATTTTCACTTTTAAATCATATGGTAAATCGTGCTTTAAGACTATTATTATATTTGGGCCGTAAGCCACGTTTGGGGCCTTGTGCCGACTTGTTTGGACCCCTTGGAGGCTTTTACTGCTATTTCTTCACTGTGTTGACTTATGATTTACACTCAGTCATGTTATGTTTAACTGGTTTCGAAACTCAGCCTTATTTACACTATTTTGAGATATAAAATGATGTTTTTGGGTCGAGCATCCCGTTTAACTGATAGCCTGAGGGGCTTTTTAGAGTTGCTGAATGAGTGAGGTCGAGGGACTGATTGTGAGGATATGATATGCCACTAGGTGGCTTGATATTAGCGTTTGGGCTGAAGTAGCCCCTCCGGAGTCTGTACACACCCCCAGTGAGTGCAGGTACCTATTGAGTGCTAGTGCCGAGTGTCGAGTGCCGAGTGACGAGTGATTGGGAGGCATGAGTGACTGTGATGTTGCCCGAGGGGCTGATTATGAGTGAATGTGAGGTTGCCCGAGGGGCTTATTATGAGTGACTGTGAGATATGCCCGAGGGGCTGATTCTAAGTGATTTTATGCCCGAGGGACAGTTCTTATTCATGTTTTTTCCCGAGTGGCTACTTACGATTTACTTCATTTTTACACTAAACTTCTTGGACATTTTTCTGAAATTGTTGGAAATTACACTTTTCAAAGGATTTTACTGAAAGTGGATTTTTAAGCGTGATGTTTAATGTATTCACTATTGGAAAGACAGATTGTGCTTATTGTGAAATGGTGATTTGACTTTATGTGTTTCTTACTGCTCAGACCTGATTTATTTTCATTACTACTGAGTTGGCGTACTCACATTACTCCATGCACCTTGTGTGCAGATCCAGGTGCTAGGGCAGAGTGAGCTATGTATCTATTCCAAAGACTTCTCGGAGATTTTGCGAGGTAGTTGCACGCGTCTGCAGTCATACTCTCTCTCCTGCTTACTATTATAGAGTTTATTTTCTAGAGTTGTGCATTTTATAGATGCTCATGACCAGTGACTCCGGGATCTTGGGGGTTGTATTTAATTTCGGTGTAGCTGTATCCATTTAAAAATGATTAAATGAAACCTTTATGGATTATCAGTTTAGTAATGATATAAATGAAAGATGCTTTACTTTTTGAGTTTTAATTTGGCTGGCCTAGTCCCACGATAGGCGCCATCACGACTAGTTTAGATTTGGGGTCGTGACAAGTTGGTATCAGAGCGCTAGGTTACATAGGACTCACCGGTCATGAACACGTTTTTAGAGTCTTGAGGATTGTTACAGATACGTCTGTACTTATCTTCGAGAGGCTACAAAACCCTTAGGAAAATCTCACATTCTTGAATTCTTGTCGTGCGAATCCATTTTATCCAGCCAAAAGTGCAACTCTTGAATCCCTTCCATGTGTTCGAATGCGCACTGAGCGCTTGGTATCAGTTGTGCATCGACGGCTTGTGACTTGCATGTATGAGATGTGAATTTAGCATATTGATAATGGGCCAGTCTGGAGGACTTGAGGCCGGATTCTGTCTGTGGCTTGAGCGCTGAAATTTCATTGTGTGAGCACATGTGTTTTGGGACTTTTATGTCCGTTTGTGTCCTTATCAGTGGGTTTTTGTGACTGGATGACTATGTGGTGAGTGTGTTTTGAGGGTGATATGTGTTCATATCGCTTGGTTGTGACAAAAAGGGATGGGCTGGATATGTGGAAAGAACTATTGGGTTTTGATTTCTGTCTCGAGTTGGCATATGGCTTCGAGTTGTGAGTGTATTGGAAGACCTCCCATGTTGTTTAGTTGTGGAGTGAAGCGGATTGTCCTGTTGTATTATGAGTTCCTGGTGATGTTATAGTTGATGATTATTCAAGGTTCACTTGGACCTTATTCCTGGCATCCAAGGATGAAGCATTTGATATGTTCACCTCATTTGTCAAGAAAACTCAAAATCAATTAGGACATCAACTAGCATCAATAAGATCTGACCATGGTACTGAATTTGAGAATGCTAAGTTTGCTGAGTTCTGTGATGAACATGGTGTTAATCAAACTTTTCTGCTCCTAGAACCCCACAGCAAAATGGGGTTTTTTAAAGGAAAAATAGAACTCTTGAAGACATGGCAAGAACCATGCTCCTATCTAGCAAACTACCTCACTTCTAGGCTGAAGCAATAAATACAGCTTGCTACATAATCAATAGATGCATGACTAGACCTCTAGTAGAGTAAACTCCCTATGAATTACTTAAAGGGAGAAATACCAACATATCCCACTTTAGGGCTTTTGGATGCAAGTGTTTTGTACACAATAATGGCAAAGAT
>ML300798.1:0-20123 GCA_005239505.1 Nicotiana paniculata
ATTAAAAACACTCCAGGTCATGAAGTCATTGTTTGTTTATATGTTGATGACATGTTGATAATGTGCAAAAGCATGTCAGATATAAATGCTACAAAGAGCATGTTGGCTAGAAAATTCGACATGAAAGACTTAGGAGTTGCTGGTGTGATCTTAGTAATCAGAATTCACAAGACTCCACAAGGTCTAGCATTATCACAGTCTCACTACATTGAAAAGGTACTTGACAAGTTCAAGTATTTAGATTTCAAAATTGCTAAGACTCCAATTGACGTGAGTTATGCACTTCAAAAGAATGAAGGTGAAAGTGACTCACAACTGGACTATGCAAGAGTATTGGAAAGTTTGATGTATATAAGNTCTAAAATTAAATCTACGAGTGGATATGTTTTCACAATTGGGGGTGGAGCAGTGTCTTGGAAATCATCCAAACAAACGTGCATCGCCCGTTCTACAATGGAATCTGAATTCATAGCTTTAGATAAGGCTGTTGAAGGAGCTGAATGGCTCCAGAATTTCTTGGAAGATATTCCATTTTGGCCCAAACCTTTGGCACCTATTTGTATACATTGTGATAGTCAAGCGGAAATATGGAGGGCAGGGAGCGTTATGTATAACGAAAATCTCGTCATATACGATGGAGACATAATACCGTTAGACAACTACTCTCTAGTGGTGTTATCACAATTGACTACGTAAAGTCAAGAGATAACGTGTCAGATCCACTTATAAAAAGCCTAGAGAAACAGTTGAAAGATCATCAAATGGAATGGGGATAAGGCCTAGGACAAGTCATCATGGCGGTAACTCTACCTAGCAGACTAGAGATCCTAAGAGCTAAGTTCAAAGAGATCATACAAAATCATGAATGACGGTTCAACATTGTCAAATAACTCAACCCATTCTCGTGATAAAGACAATGTTCAGAAATCAAGGTAAAGCATTAAGGCTTTTTGATGAGTCAATATAGCTTAAAGTTTTTTAATGATTTGCTAAGTATGGAAGGATATGACCAGATAGTGTGTCTTTAGGATTACACGTTTAGAAATCACCTATGTGAGTGTGAAGTGTAAGCCGCTTCAAGGGGGAATGAAAGTAAATGCTCATTTTCTAAGCACTCATGAAACCAGGCAGTGTTCATGGCTGAAACGAACACAACCGTGAGAACCATAAATGGTTAAGGATTGATTGTGTGACTTATGTTGTCTAAGTATACAACAAAGCTCGACGGTTCAAAGATATCAAAGCTTCGAGTATATCTGATATAAGTTCACTATGGAAAGTTCAAAGGGAAACCTATTTATCCAGATGCAATTAATTATTGCATGTAAATCACACACAAGTCCGTGCATTCCTTTATTTTATAGCCATTCCCCATTCACATGGGGGATTGTTGGTCTTTAAGCTTAGTGTAGCTTAATTTTAAGCTTGGTGTAGCTTAAAGAGAGTGAATGGAAAATGGTGGGAAAAGAAATGGAGGGAAGTGAAATTTTGAATTAGTGCACTTTGTCCCTCATTGGAAGAAGGAAAGAAAATCTATGTGTATATATAGAGAAGCTCTTCTTCTAACTCTTAAAGAGTTGAGATGAAGGCAAGCCTCGCGCCATCGTCGTCGTCGCTCGCTCGGCTCGGCTTCGGATTCGATTTCGATTTCGATTTCGAATTTGGTCAAAGATTGATTGATTAATCTTTTTGGACAAAATTCTTTTCAAATTATTTAATTAATTAATAGAAAAGTTTCGAATCCAGAATGACCCGCGACCCGATCCGGTCCGAATCCTTTTTTATATTTCCCGCAATATTCATACCTGTTCAAAACAGCTATGGCTGTTCTGAAAGGATTCACACCTGTTCCAACAGCTAGGTTGCAAAACCTTTTCAGAAACAGTACTAAATTGGCTATAAATATACCTTGAATCCCATAATTTTTACTTTCTAAATTTTCTGATATTCTTCTTCTTCTGCACAAAAATATTTCAGTATGTTTTAAAACCATCAAGTGGTTCGCTGATCACCAGAGTTTTTGGTACTGATACGCTGGTGAGTTAAATCGTTCTATCCTGGGAGGATATATTCCAACACCTCGGGTACTTGAGGGGAATAATTTTCTTTAGGACACAATGTGTATTGAGTGGGCTCGGTTTATTCTTATATTATTTTTCATAGAAAAAACTAAGGACGCCTGGACTAGCGCGCCCGCGCTCAGCACACGCTAGTCAGGTTTATCACTGTCCCTGGTAAATTTCACTAGCGCGGCCGTGCTAGAGCCCGCGCTAGTGAGGTTTCGCATTGTTTCTGTATTTACAGAAAATTTATTATTTTATTTTACAGCAATACAGATTAATAACATTATATATTAGTGTTTTTGTTTATTTTATTTGCTCTATCATTAACTAAGCTAGAAGCGAAGGAAACCCAGGTAATACAGGAGGTGGAGGGGTGTTAAGAGATCATCTCGGACGTTTGATCATCGCTTTCAATGTTTACTTTGGTAGTTGCTCAAACAACTCAGCTGAAGCTCAAGATCAAAACGGGAGTTAGATGGTGCTTGGATCATGGCTTCAACAGGTTGACAGTTGAGTCAGACTATGTGTATATATAGAGAAGCTCTTCTTCTAGCTCTTAAAGAGTTGAGAAGAAGGCAAGCCTCGCGCCGTCGTCGTCACTCGCTCGCTCTTTTTTCGGCTTCAGCTTCGGTTAAATATTGATTAATCTTTTTAGACAAAGGTCCGATCCGTTTTTCTTTCCCGGATTATTTTAAATCTGTTTTTAATTTTCCCGCAATCTTGACACATGTTTCAACAACTATGACTGTTCTGAAATGTTGCAAAACCTTTTCAGAAACAGTACCAAATTGGCTATAAATATGCCTTGAATCCCAGAATCTTTACTTACTAAATTTTCTGATCTTCTTCTTCTTCTTCTTCTTCTTCTTCTGCACAAAACTATTCCGGTCTGTTTTACGACCATCAAGTGGTTCGCTTATCACCGGAGTTTTTGGTACCGATACGCTGGTGAGTTAAATCGTTCTATCCTGGGATGATGTATTCCAAAACCTCGGGTACTTGAGGGGATTAATTTCCTTAAGGACACACTATGTATTCAGTGAGCTCAGTTTATTCTTATATTATTTTTCCATAAGAAAATCTAAGGACGCCTAGACTAGCGCCCGCGCTCAGCACGTGCTAGTGGTCGCGCTAGTCAGGTTTCTTACTGTCCCTGGTAAATTCCACTAGCGTGGTCGCGCTAGTAAGGTTTCTCACTGTTTCTGTATTTACAGAAAATTTATTGTTTTATATTACAACAATACAGATTACTAACACCTGCAAAACAAGTAGCTAAGACGAGACTTTAGCGGGAAAAAATTACTCTGGAGTGATCTTTTTAGGACCATCATTTAAATTTTGACTCCGTTAAGAAATGCCTTGGGAAAATATACTCCGATCTGAATTTTGAAGCACGTTCGTCAAAATTTTGGGAATTTTTGATGATCCGCAATCCTGACTATCGCCAGATTTTTCAACATTGTAATTGAAATTTCCGATGATCGTTAAGATGTTTACAAATTGTAACAATCACCGTAACTTATTGAAATTCTGGCGAGCGTGCTATAAAATATAATGTTCTTTTTCCAAAACTTTTGTTACCTGTATTAAAAAATCAACATTGACACAAAATATCCTTGTCATTTTCCTTAACTTTCTTTAACTAGGCCTTTAACATACTCTAATCAAATGTGAGAGGGATGATGTAAAAATTGAACGGGGCACCCTATTTGGTCGCCCCCATTTAATTTATATTCGTTTTTTTAAAAACTTTTAACTTGTACCCACTTTTTAAATAACTTCAGCTCCATTTCCCTTGCTGAGCTGAAGTTCGCCAGTTAAGCTGAAGTACTTCAGCATACGGGGCTGAAGTTCGGCAGTTATAAAGACAAAAACTTCAGCATACGGGGCTGAAGTTCCCCAGTTACAAAGACAACTTCAGCCCCGTATGCTGAAATTTTTGTCTTTATAACCAGTTACAAAGACAAATCCTTCAGCTCTAGAGCTGAAGTTCCCCAGTTACAAAGACAAAAACTTCAGCTCTAGAGTTGAAGTTTTGTCTTTGTAATTGGGGAACTTCAGCCCCGTATGCTGAAGTTTTGTCTTTGTAACTGGAGAACTTCAGCTCTAGAGCTGAAGTTCCCCAGTTACAAAGACAAAAACTTCAGCTCTAGAGTTGAAGTTTTGTCTTTGTAATTGGGGAACTTCAGCCCCGTATGCGAAAGTTTTTGTCTTTTAACCAGTTACAAAGACAAAAACTTCAGCTCTAGAGCTGAAGTTCTCCAGTTACAAAGACAAAACTTCAGCATACGGGGCTGAAGTTCCCCAGTTACAAAGACAAAACTTCCCCAGTTACAAAGACAAAAACTTCAGCTCTAGATCTGAAGTTCCCCAGTTACAAAGACAAAAACATCAGCTATAGAGCTGAAGTTAGTTCTCCAGTTACAAAAACAAAAACTTAAGCTCTAGAGCTGAAGTTCGCGAGCTACTTCAGACCCGTCTACTAGAATGCTGAAGTTTTGCGTGATTACCTTTGCTACTTCAGCCCCGTATGTTGAAGTTATGCGCAAAAGCGGGTACAGATGTAATTTTTTTTAAAAAGCGGGTATAAATTAAAACGTGACACAAAAAATGGATACAAATGCAAAAAACCCAGGGGTGATGATGTTTGGGCCATCCACAGTTCGACTGGGCTACTGCTTAGGCCCATATATTGAACATCAAACAAATAAAAAAACAAAAAACTGAATCAACTATTTTCCCTTGTGATTTTTTTCCAACTTTGTTCTTGTGATTTTGGAAGGACACTTTTTTACCCTAGTTCATAGACTTAGGGTCCGTCTGGACATAAGAATTTTTATTTATATTTTCTTTTCAAAATATTCACCTTTTTTCGAAATCAGCGTTTGTTCATAAAATTTTTAATTTTCGCTTGAAGATGCATTTTGGAAATTTTCGAAAATTTGAAAAACTCCAAAAAACTGTTTTTCAAAATTTTCACCAAATCACTCACAAAACTTCAAAAAACAATCCAAAATTATATTCATGTCCAAACACAACTCTAAATTTCAAATACCATTTTCACTTGAGAACGATTTTCACCATATTTTATAATTTTACAATTCTTATGTCCAATCGCCCACTTAATTTCCATGTTTGGGGTCAAACGCTCTGTGATTGATCTAGTCGATTTCTCCTAAAGGAAATTCAAAAGAAATCCAAAACAAAAAAAGAGGGAATAATAGTCCTTAAGGGTGTGCTTTTGGTGTATCTCAATTTAAATCCTATCCACCTATAAATATTGCAAAAAGCAATATCAAAGTACGTATTTAGATACATTAATTCGTTTCAGCATTTTAAAAAAAATGTAATATATTTATATTAAAAAGTCTTAAAGTTATAAGTCAAAATCCTCCCTTGATATATTCATACATCACAAGGATAAAAATATCTCACATTAGTAAGCTAGATTTAATTAGTTATGTTTTTAATATGTTTCAGCAAATAATCTACCTTATTTTTTTAAGTTATTTGTGATTATCTTTTAACTGACTTGATAGTTTTTTCTACATTATTATATGAAAAGAAGGGAAACTCTGAAAATATTTGTCGAGGAAAAAAAAAAGAAGTTTCGAAATAATCTCGCTACTGAATGCTGATGGATTATTATAAGAAGCAATTCCAATATCAAAATCCCATGTAATTTAGACAATTAGTATAAACGGAATTTCACAGATTACCTCTTGAAGCGTGAACAAAGTTTCCCTATCACGTGAGCCTCCAATTCCCCAGCAACTTAATGAAATTCCACCACCCGTCACGATCTCCGACGTTCTACGATCTTCTATTATGTTACCCAAATAATATCCGAAAATAGTAATTTCGTGTGGGCAAAATTTTTCTAGGAAAAAGGCTGAAAAATTCGGCCACCTCCTCTTCTCCCTCTAGGTGGAAAACATTATTTATTTATAGCACAAGTTTTAATGGTTAAAACCCTTTTCCAAAACCTGTTGAGTTTTCTTTTCCACCAAAAAAATGATTCCTTTATTTTCTATTATTTAAGCATAGCAGGGACCACATAATTTAATTAACAAGGCTTTCAATTATGGAATTAATTTATAATTTTCGAAATTAATATCCACCATAATTAATTATAAATTATTTCACTAAAAATTCGTAATTGCACTCCGTATTCAATTTCAAAATTCATCCATTAAATCTTATTTAACTCCCCATGTTAAGATTCAGATACTAATCAATTAAATCAAATTACTGACGATTTACTTTATTGATTATTTTATTTAGACTTTCGCTTGACTTATTTCATGTGTCGTATACAAAATCCACCGGCCAGGTTTACACATGAAAACTTATAAGCTTTCATAAAAGTGTATCATCAATCTCTATACCGAGATATGAATTCCATCAACTAACTATTATTTCGTCAATGTACATTATTATTGTCCAATTCACCAAGCATGTGACCCACGAAAGAATCTCGCCTTTTAATAAATCAAACCAATAATAATATACACAACTAATAATAACTATATCAAGATTAAGAGTATAAGTGCATTTAATGGCTAGAGAGTTTATTTTATTTAATCAGTTTAAAATACTTATCTCTACTTGGTCCGTTCAATACATACAAAATGTACTAGCACAAGAAGTTGGAATTAAACAATTCCCATAATCAAAATAAATTATATTTAATCTTTTGCTACAATCATTCTTGATGGCTTATCCAATTCCATCATTAGATTGTGAACTCAAACTTTATACTTATAAGAGCCGGTGATTTAATCTTCCGTGTATAAGCTAAACTCTATACACTAAATCATCTACTATATTAGCAAAGGACACAGACTAATATATGATCTATTTAAAACTTTATTAAAACTGAATAAACAATTCATAATAAATACTATATTTAAACCAAACCCAGGGTTAATACTCCCTCCGATCCAAAATAAGTAATTTTTTAGTTGTTTTCACACATGTTAAGAAATTCACCTTTCAACATTAACTAGCAATGAAGTTGATCATATTAACTTTTACTATCTCTTCACATAAACACTCATAATACATAATCCAACATTATTTACTTCAAAGACAATATAGAAAAAAAATAATTAATAAAAATTTTAAAGTTTAAAAAAATTACTTATTTTAGATCACAAAAACAGACAAAAAAAATCAGTTATTAAGGATCGGAGCGAGTAGTATATATCCCAACAAATGCATACATGGCAGCTTCAACGTTGGATCTGTTATAGGCATTCGAGCTTAGCACGTGACAGCTTTTACCTGCTAAAAATTAACAGAATAAAATAGAAATTCTTTTATGTTTTCAAGATATAAATAAATAAATACAACTAATAAGAGCAGACCTTACGCATACGGCATACAATAGTAAAAGCTCCCTCAGTTGGTCCGGCCCTTATATTGCTGCCAATTGCCAAATCCCGCATTAATTACGTTAATCACCCTAATTAAATATAGTCTCGACTCACTACAAGTATTAGTGAGAGTAAGTAACAGTGTACATTAAATTTTATGTTGAATAGTATAAGGCATTTTAACTTGACAACAGATAATCTGTCTTATTTTTCAGATTAAATCTCTTTATATAGTACTCCTACATTGAACTAGCATTCTTGTTTCTCGAAAACTTGATTATGAAGTCCTTTCCTTCAAAGGTATTGATAATCAAAATAAACTTAGTTTTCTTAGTTTGCTTATTAGTTGCTTACACTGCGCTTCTTCACTGGCAATTATCTTCCGTTCATCACGAATATGCAGCATCTCGCCCTATTACATGCTCCACGTGCGAGTGTAATCATAACGTAAGTGGTCTCTTTAATTTTTGTCTTCTCTTTTATCAGTTGAATTGTAAGGCAACCAGTGCACGAGGTATGTCGCATTTATACAAGGTCAGGGTAAGGGTAAGGGCGGTTTGGTTCCACGGCTTGAACCCGTGACCTATAATATAGGCAGTTCAAATAAGTGATTAATTAAGAAAGAATTACAAAAACATACACATGACTTCACACCATAATAAAAAATGACCCATGTTTTTAAGGTTTACCCATCCTAGCCCATATTGTATATATTTTGAAAGGATTAACAAATTCAAAATATGTGTTCTTACAACCATTGCTTCTAAAAGCTATGGAATTAAATTTGTGTTCTTACAACATTGCTTTCGCTCTCTTCTTCTCACATCCTCGACATATGTTTCAAGGGACTGTATATTTTCTGCTTCTGCTCTTGTGTCACCTAGTTGCAATGTAAGAAAATTGAAGAGTAGAAGTCCACCATTGAAGATCATTCAAAGCTTTGCTTTCGAAAATAGTTTTTTTCTATTTTGTTAGTTTTTTGGATTGGGTGTTGTTCCAATTGATTGAAAATATCAAAAGAAGTTCAAAATTTAAATTTGAAGTGATTTGGAGTAGATTTGAGCAAGATTTGAATTAAATTTCAGAGAAGACGCAAGGAAGAAGACGAAATCAGTTTTTTGTATAAGTATGTATAATCTTGTATAATAGTGTATATGAGTGTATAAACACATCTTATACACTTTTATACACATTTATACAAGCGTCTGTAGACGAACTTCTTCCACGATTTTCAGTTGCCATTTTGTTCAAAACTAGTCCAAATCTCCATGAAATGACTTGAAATTTTATATACAACCTCCTTATACTATTTCTAACAAGTCTAAATAACACCCATTCCAAATTTCTCTCAAAATCAAATTCGTAATTTAAACCCACATGTTTAAACTTGTTAAAAATCTAATTTTCACCACCCAAAATTTTGTTTGTTGAACTAATATTTGAGTCACAATTACTGATTCGAATATTAACTTAAATGCTTGAGGAATCCTTTTTAAAACTTAAATAGTAGTTTTGAGAACCTGGATGTTGAGTTTTAGCCTATTATTTTTGGGCTAGTTGATTGTAAATTGATATATGGCTATAAAATTGAAAAACATGAATCCCAGTTTTCCCATTGATTAATTATACGTTTATCTTTCTGAAAAGAGAAAATTTATTACCGTGAAGTATTTTCTTGTATTGAGCAGGTGGAAGCTGGGATAGAGATGAAGGAAGCATTAGAGGAACAAATGGTGAATGAGACAAAGGGAATAGTAAAGAAAATGGTGAAACACAAAAAGCCAAGTTTTTTGAAGGAAATTGGGAGAGGAATGAAGATAGGAATGGTGAATATGGAAGGGGAAGATATTAGTGAATGGAGAGCCCATGGGCAGATAACAACAGTACAATTCGACAAGGTTTCAGAGTTGTTGGAATGGAATGACTTGTTTCCAGGTAAAGATCAACGTTGCAAATGTTTGTATATATTTTCTTAAATTATTACGTAGCTTAAGTTCTTCCAAATTTACATAATTTTAATTTTCAATTTCATTTTGTTTCGGATAGGTCACTTCCATATCAACCCCGTTGAGTCAAGCCAACAAACTAGTCATAACCCCAGTACCACTTAACCAGTTAGATGAGTTACTAAAAGCGGAGCGAAGCTAAGCTAAGTATGAACACCTTTTCCTGGAAAATTATACTATGTATAGGATAAAATATTACTTGTTATTAATAAAAAAAAAAATATAGAGTGACCCTTGATAAATTTTCCGCTGTCTAAAAAAAGAATTGATCTTGCCACCTTTATTTCCAGGACAGATAGATGAGGAATTAGAAGAGAAGGATAATCGACCAACATGTCCAGAAATACCAATGCCACCTTTCTATAGGTATAGTTATATGGACATGATAGTAGTGAAATTGCCATGCAAATATCCAGAAGAAGGGTGGAGAAGGGATGTATTTAGGCTACAATTACATCTTGTGGTAGCAAATTTGGCAGTGAAGAGAAAGAGGGGTAAGAATGGGAAGATGAAGTTGATGTTCTTGAGTAAGTGTAGGCCAATGATGGAGATCTTTAGGTGTAAAGATTTAAAGAGAAGAGAAGGAGATTGGTGGTATTATGAGCCAAATTTGGCTAAGTTGGAGCAAAAAGTTTCATTGCCAACTGGTTCCTGTAAGTTGGCTTTATCTCTCAGGGGAAAAGGTATGTTACACTTTCAAATATTATATCGTTTCATTGCTTATACTTGCATTTATTCTTTTCTTTGTTTTTTCTGATTCTAACAACTTTATTATATTTTGCTAAAAGATACTAATACAGTAACTGCATCAACAATACACTATTAGTCTTCTATGACTCACAATGTGCAAACTACCAGAATATCGTTATTTTTCTATAACAAATTTCAGTCGCAATTTTTCGGGCTACTATAATAAAAAAATTAAAGAAATTAAAATTTTAGTTTATTTTATATTTTTCGGGTTCAGAGGTTAGAGTATTCTTATTAAATGTTGTTGACGGAGTGGAGGGACCTAATATTGTTGTCATCTAAATTTATTATTTTTGTCAAGACAGCCTAATTAAGATATAATTATTGGTGGGAACTTGATCCCCAGAATTTTGCTGCCAAAGAGGAGGCTGAAAGTGAAGGCATATTGCTAGTCCCTCCGTCTCATATTTATCATCGTAATTACTAAAAATAGTTGTCTTAAATTATTTGTTATTTTAAAAGTTTAAAATAAAATTAATTATTTTTCTTTCTTTTTTTACCTTTAATAATAATTGTTCTTGAAGATTAAGATAACGCATAAATAGAATAAATATTCAATGAAGATAAATTATATCTTAAGACATAAATAATAATAGAATTGTCCAATCTCTTTTCTAATTAATATTTCTTAAATGACGTCTAAAAGAGAAAACACGATACATAATACGAGACAGAGGGAGCAATAATTATACAAGTACCAAAACTTATGGCAGATTCATTTGAGAAACTAATTAAGAGGATACTTGTGTCTGGAAACTACTAAAGAGACAACGCCTTTTATGATTCATGAAAAATAGGAAAAAATTGAGTTTAAAATTCTATTCACGGAAGATGTAAAAATTATTTAGACAATTAAATTATTTGTCGGGTAATCACATATGAATTTCTTGATAAGCGTTAATGGTTAAAAAATAATGACGAATATACAGTTACAAATTAAAATTCCACTAATCTTTTTGGTGAAAGAAATTTTTTTATTAATCCCCACCAAACAAGTTATTTACATGTAGTCTTTTCAATCCAAAATCTATAAGCTATCCTATCTAGCTCAAGTCTAAACTGTATCATTCCTCTCATCTCCTTGAGCATCCCTACTAGGTAGGTTTGCCTAGTTAGAATCTTTTTCACCTAACTGTACAATTTGTTAATCCACTCTATTTCTTTCTTATTCTTCCGATTGATTACTATGAGTAGTAATCTGTATTTGCTATCCTTTTTTATGCTCTTTCACATCTTTATTGGCAACGGTACTTTTTGATTCTATAGTGCTTCATTCCTTGCTCGCCATATCCCATACATTACTGCTATGATGATTGAGGCCAAAAATCCATTGCATATTCTTCCTTTTATACATCTTCCTATTCTCTTCCAAATGTTCTGCATATCTGGTTGCTTCAACATTATTCCCAGCCAATTGCATAGTTCATCAATGCACCTCATGGAGAAATGACATTCAAAATATAGGTGATGGACTGTTTCATCCTGCATACATGTTTTTTCCTGGCTTATTCCCATCATATGTTGTCTGTCCCTCATAAGTATTTTTTTTCTCATGATCAACCAGCCTATAAAGCAATGTTTTGGAACATTCAATCTATTCCAAATCCATTGTGCATATGGCCATTTCCGTGTTGCTCCTCTTCTCCATTGGTACCCATCATTTACTGTGTATGTTTTTACTTGTCCCTTCCACCCTTTTTGTTCAAAACCTGCAGCAAACCCTGCTTTTATATCACATATTTTCTTCCAATACCATGCACTGTCTTGGGGCGGTTTGTATTGCCATCAGTCCTTGCCCTTCATGTATATGTGATTTACCCATTTAACCCACAATGAATCACTTTTTTGCTCTATATTCCATACATACTTTGTCAATGCTGCCTCATTCCATGCCAAGCATTCTTGTATTCCTAATTCACTTCTCTTTTTGGTCGACATACTAGGTCCCAAGCTACCAGTGGTGGTTTGCTTGTGACACTCTTCCCATCCCACAAGTAATTCCTATATATAGCTATAATGTTCTTCATCACCCTTTTTGGTAGTAAGAATATGGATGCCCAGTATGAGTGTCAGTGCAACATCACAGAATTAACCAATTGAGTTCTCCATGCATATGACAAATTTCTGGATCCCCAACCTTTTATTTTAACCAGTATCTTGTCTATCAACATTTCACAGTCTACTGCATTCAGTCTTTTTGAGGATATATGCATTCCAAAACATTTAAAAGGCAGTTTACCTTTCTTATATCATGTCATGTCGCATATGTCTTCAACCTCTCTACTATTCATATTTGCACAGAAGATATTCGATTTAGTAGCATTAACAGTCATACCAAATGCATTTGAGAATGACTTGAGTCCCCTTAGCATGAGCATTATCGATGGATAATCTCCTTTACTGAAGAATATCATATCATCCGCAAAGCAAAGATGAGTCAGCTTCAATCCTTTGCATTTTGTATGAAATGCAAATTCTTCCTACTTAGCCACATGTCCCATGATGCGTGTGAAGTATTCCATACACATCACAAACAGTAAAGGGGAGATTGGATACCCCTGTCTTGATCCTCTCTTCCCCTTTATTTTGCCATAGCATCTACCATTTAAATTTATACCGTAGCTAGTTGACGTAATACATTCCATAATCCATCTTGTGAAGGTGCCCTGGAAGTTTAGTGCATGTATCATTTCCTCCACAAATTTTCATTCAATGGAGTTATATGCTTTCTTCAAATCCACCTTTAATCAAACAACTTTTAGTGGCTTGTTTCCTATTATATAATCTGACCAAATCTTGACATATCAAGATGTTTTGCACTGTTGTTCTCCCAGTCACAAATGCACTCTGATTTTGTGATATGATTTCTGGCAGCACCAATTTCAATTTGTTACACAACATCTTTGAAATTATCTTGTACACCACATTGCAGCATGCTACAGGTCTATAATCTTCAACTGTTGCAGCATGAGAGGATTTTGGTATAAGGGTGATCACTTTACTATTTAGGGCTTTAAGCATTTTCCCAGATTGGAAAAATTCTAGCACAGTTGCAGTGACATCTTCCCCTACAATGTTCCAGCTATCCTTGAAAAATTGACTTCCATACCCATCAGGCCCTGGTGCCTTTGTCCCTTCTATACCCCATAGTGCATCTTTAGCTTTCTTTTGTGAGAAATTCCTTATCATCTGACTCCTTTGTTCTTCTGATACAATCTTTCCTTCTTTGACTATATGGGTTGACACATTATCTCTATTCTGTTGATCAGTGCCCAGTGCCCAGTGCCCAGTGCCCAGTAATCTTGTATAGAAATCCCTGAAAGCATCAGTTACTGCCTCGTTTGATTGAACTGTTTCTCCTTTCATGTTTTGGATTGTGAATATTCTGCTTGCTGCTCTTTTTGCCTTGATCACCGAGTGAAAGTAACTTGTGTTAATGTCTCCATACTTCAGCCATTGGATCTTACTCTTCTGCTGCAAGTATTTTATTTTTGCTTCCTTCTAGTATATGTATTGCTTTTTCACCTCTTTCCCCTCTTTGTATAGCAGTTGATTCCTGGGGTCTTTTTGTATTTTCTCTTGACACTCTACCGGCTTCTTCACACTTTCATCTTCCTGTTTCTCCACTTCTGCAAATTTGTCTTTATTCAACTTTAGCAATATTATTTCAAGTCTGTTTAATTTCCCAACCACTCTAAACATGTGTGTCCCCTTTATTGGTAGTCTCCAGCTTCCCTCCACTCTTGTCATGAATGAATTGTCCATGCTCCACATGTTGTAGTATCTGAATACCTTCATCTTAGGTGTACCAGTCCTCTCCTACTGATCATTGTAGGACTATGATCATATTCTCCTGCTGGCATATAGTGAATCTTAGATGCTGGTAGTTTATTCACCCAGTCTATGTTAGTGATCACCCTGTCAATCTTGCTTAGTACTCGATCATGTCCTTCTTGATTATTTCTCCATGTATAAAAGCACCCCGATGTTTCAGTTCTTGTAGTTCACACTGTTCAATACACTCCTTAAACTCCCTTATTTCTGCATAAGTCACCTTACTTCCCACTCTATCCTCTTGATTGAGTATATAGTTGAAGTCACCCATAATTTGCCCATGCTCCTACCATTTGATCCGCTAGCTTCTTTATGTCTCTCCACAAGTCAGACCTTAGTGCTGGATCATTGAATCCATACACCATTGTCATATGAATCACCTTCCCTGTACAACTGTGAGTAATCATACTATGTATCAGTTGTTATGTCACCATTTTCACTTTGATAATGAAGATATGAGGTCTCCACAAAATCCAAATTCTTCATGCATTGTGTTTAGAATGATTTATAGTATAAGACCATCATGTACAAAGATTAAGAACAGCTTTATTTTCCTTAGCTCTTTAATCTTTGTTTCCAAGAGTCCAAACAGTCCAACCTGTTGTCTTTGAAGGAATTAATTCACGTCAATCTGCTTGGTTGTCCTGTTTAGGCCCTGGTGTTCCAAAAACCAATGCTATCAATTGGGGAGGTGGGGGTTAGATCCCCCATCCTTCCCTGATTTATTACCATTTCCTTGTATTTCCTTTTGCCTTTCCTTATCCTACTCTCCACCTTTATTCATTTCATTGTTTCTGTTGATCTGTTGTGTTACTGTAGCGTAAGTGTTCTGATTGTTTCCTCGACTCTTCCATGCCTTTTTTCCTTGTAATACTTGCCATGCTTTCTGCTCTTTTTTGTTGTGTCCTTCTTGATTCTTAGTTCCTTTTGTCTTCGGTAATCCCATTTTCTGTTGGTTAGTGTCCCTTGCTTCCTTGTGTTGTTCATCTGGTTTCTCCATTTCCTTGTATCCCTTTGCACTTCTGCCGTCTGTTTCCTTGTTAGTTTCCCCCCTCCCCCCTTTGTCCTGCCTTAGTTGCTTCTTACATTCTTTGATATCATGCCCAAAATTACCACATGCTCTGCAGTATACTGGTTTCCATTCATATCTAACCTCTTGCTCAATGATCACTCCACATTCATTCTCAAACATCAATACATCTGGATATATCTGATTTTGTTCTACTTCAACTAAAATTCTTGCAAATTGTAACCTCTCTTTTTGTGTTGTTGTTCTGTCCGCTTTCATAGGGTTGCCAATCATTCCTGCTATTTTCATGAGGGCATTTTGTCCCTAGTATTTAATATCCAGGCTTACCAATCAAACCCACACAGGAATTTTGTCAACTACCTACTTGTCAAACCTAATATCAGGTCTCTATGGTTTGACTGCCATTGATTTTTTGTCAAACATTCTAATTGTTTCCTCCACTACCTTCACATTGTTCTTCATTGAATAAAATCTTAAATACTCCCCTGTTCACCTGGGCTATTTTATCTATTCCTAATGCTCCCCATACCCTTTTGAAGTAGCCCTCCATGACCGTTTGTGGTGGATTTGAACCCAGAACGTAACAAATTACAATAGTTCTCCAGTAGGTTATCTCATCTTTTTTGTCCTCCATTGTAATTTTCACATTTCCCCTCAATTTCTCCCTTTCCTTCCTTGTTAGGTCTTACCCTTCGCTCTGTTCCCCTTTCCCTACAATTCCACTCTAATTTCCCCTAATTGTTTGTGTCTTTGCATGGCTTTGTTTTCCGACTGATTCCGACTCATTTCCCGCTCCCTCCATTAGATCTGCACATGATTTCGTTGCCGGCGTGTTTTCCACCATTGTTGATGTCGATGCCATAGCTCTATCCAATTCTAATGGAGCTATACCTTGAATTGCTTTTACGTTTCGGAACTTCTTCGCCTTTGATGATTGTGGCAGTTTTTTTAGGTCTCTTTCTATTGTGGTGATCTGTACGGTACTCCCTCCTCCAGATTTTGCCTTCCTCGCCATATCAGCTACTCTTTGAGAGGAGAGCTCATGTCTAGAGAGAAAAAGTTTTTTTTACTATCCATAAAGTGAGTAATAAATAATTCCACTAATTTTTACAATGTCCGTATATAATTAATTTTCAGGACAAAATGCAAAACTAATCAATTGGCTGAAACTAATTGTATTTTCTAGCCGAAAATTACATAAAATATGTATAATTTTTTATATATAATATATTAAAAATATATATTTTATCGGCTATTATTTTTTGACGGGCTAATCATATACATTTCTCTTGATTTAAATCCTATGAAGATTACATAAGCATGAAATAAATTTATACTTTTTCTTGATACAAATTGAACGAAAACACATCACTTTATACATTTCTCTTGATTTAAATCCTGTGAAGATTACACAAGCATGAAATAAATTTATACTTTTTCTTGATACAAATTGAACGAAAACACTTCACTTTTCCTTATTTAAATTATATTTAATTCCTAGATCTCAACATATACTAAAAACTTCAAGAAGTTAACAATAAAAACTTCCTATACATAAGGCGATTAAAGTGAATTTCTTTTTAATGGCTATGTAAGAGCTTTCTATCACTATAATTAACCACCAAACTTGTCCTTTGATAAACATTAGGTACATTAATTAATGTTTAAAAACATATAGTGTCACTGAACCTAATCGCTATCATAACTGATAACTGCATTCCATGTTTATTCTTCAGTCTTATACTTTTTCCAGGTAACAGATTACATGTTTGACAAACGTTTAATTTGATTTCAGAAATCAACAAGGTTTATGATATCTCCAACGTTGAAAGTAACAAAAAGATAGCAAGAAAAGAAGCTTACGCCACAATTCTTCATTCCTCTGCAACATATGTTTGTGGTGCAATAACCCTAGCTCAGAGTCTTCTCCGAACTGGAACGAAACGTGACCTTATCCTTCTCCTTGACAAAAGCATCCCCGAGCCCAAACGAGACGCCCTCATTAAAGCCGGCTGGAAACTCCGGTTCATAAGGAGGATTAGAAACCCTAGAGCTGAGAAAAACACGTACAATGAATACAATTACAGCAAGTTCAGGTTATGGCAACTTACTGGCTATGAAAAGATCATCTTCATTGATGCAGACATCATCGTTCTTCGTAACATTGATCTTCTTTTCAGTTTTCCTCAGATGTCCGCTACAGGTAATAATTCAGTATACAAGTAGTTAAACATACACACATGCACATAAGTTTGTTACATACTCCATCTTCTTAATTATATGTGTTTTAGTTTGAACGAATACGAAATTTAAGAATATAAAAAGACTTTTGAATTTTGTATTTTTAAATTAAAGGTAATGCTGAATCAATCTTCAATTCTGGAGTAATGGTGATCGAGCCATCAAATTGCACGTTCCGCATGTTCATGCAACATCAAAGAGATATTATATCGTATAATGGAGGTGACCAAGGTTTCCTTAATGAAGTATTTGTGTGGTGGCATAGATTGCCCAGAAGAGTAAACTTCTTTAAAAATTTTGAGAATTCAAATGACGTTAGTGTGAAGAACCAATTATTTGAAGCAGATCCTCCAGAACTCTATGCAATACATTATCTCGGATTAAAGCCATGGGTATGTTACAGGGACTATGATTGTAATTGGGACGTTGGGTTTTTACGTGTTTATGCTAATGATGTCGCGCATAGTATATGGTGGAAGCTTCATGATCAAATGGATGAAAATTTACAGAAATTTTGTGGATTAACAACGCAGAGGAAAATTGAGTTATTCTGGAGTAGAAAGAAGGCAGAAGAAATGGGATTAAAAGATGAACATTGGAAAATTAATGTTACTGATCCTAGAAAATATACTTCTTGAACTGGGTTCTTCAAATTATTTATTCCCTTTTTTTTTTTTTTTTTCATTGAGAACTTTGTCACTCATACTACCAGTATTTTTGCACAGAGAATTATGGACACGGCCTTATATTCACATAATTTATTGACGTGTATATATATGCTGATTATTTTTTAGACCATGCTTGCGAATGGCTAAAATATCTTCCTTTATTATTTGTTCGAGATAATGGTCTTTCAATTTACGATTTTTGCAGTATTAAAATGAATAAATTAGTATTTGGCTGCTAATTGCAAAATCACTAAATTTTACAGACCACATAACTTCCCGACCTACATTGCATCTCATTGAACGAAAGAGGAATAGTACTTAATTAGCTTAGATCATATGCACAGATTAAATGTTCAAGAGAAGCAAAGTTTCCACCTTTGAGTAAAGTGTTTAGCAAGGGAGGCTCCAGGAAATTCTGAAAACACTATTGCTAATAAAGCTACTAGATCTCAAAGCAAAATCAATGGAGACAATTCTTACGCAGGAGCCATGGGAATCAAAACCCCAAAACCAAGGAGCAGAATACGACTCCCTCCCAGACCTTACGAGCTGATTAACGGCAAACCAGTGATAAGTTTGTTGGATTTTAAGCCATTGGGCTTTAAAGACTAGAAGTGTGAATTGAGAAATGGTGGGAAATAAAATGGAGGAAAATGAAAAATTTGAATCAAGTGAGATTTGTCATTTATGACAAATGAATTTTGTCCCACATTGGTGAGGGACAACTACACTTGTGTGTATAAATATAGGATCACTTCTTAGAGCTCTTAAAGGAGTTGAAGAGAATGAAGCCTCGCGCAGTTGTCGTCGCTCGGCTCGGCTTCGGCTTTGGATCGATGAGATTAATTTTTTGACAAAGTTTATTTAATTAATCATTTAAGAATTAATTAAGTGACAATTAGTTCATTAACGGAATTAACTGGAATGTATAATCCAAAACGCTGAACGCTGCTTTTCCCTTCGAATAGACACCTCTTCCTTTCAAAGATCTGTTCACATTATGAACAAACATCACACCTCTTCCGACAATTGCCTATAAATTCCGAGGCATGGCTTCCTTTTCACTCATTCGAAGATACAAAACTTCCTTCTGAAAATCCTGCATTCTGCTTCTCAGTTTCTCTCTCAAATTCGTAAGTGTGATTTTGCTCCGTTCTTTGAGTTCGTTGGTATCTTGCAGTTTGTATTGCCACTGTTGCAAGAAGGTTTATTCCGTTTCATCCTGGGAGGATTTAGTCCATTACCTAGGCAACTTGTGAGGGGATTAAAATTCCTTAAGGACACAAAGAAATTGTCGACTTGGAATATTTCTTATCGTTTACAGCTTTTCAGTTTCTTCTAACAGTTTTCTAATTTCTGTTTTAACACAGTAGCGAAACAAACTTAAGGAATTTTAATTAACGTTTCTGTGTTGAAATCTATATCAAACTGTTATCTATATTTTGTATACTGGTTTGGAGACTAAAGCCTTGGTGCTTTCTACTCCAATAACTGTTCTGTCCGGTTTAAAGTATATCAAAACTTTACCGGAATAATAAACGTACGGGTTGAAGTATATAAAAACTTCATCATTGTTACGTGTTGTATGTTTGGTTTGGTATTCAATTTGAAGATAACAAAACTTCACTGATTTAACAAAGTTCTGTTTGTTTCATCTCTACAGAAACATGACGAATGAAACCCAAACTAATCGAAATGCTACTGGAACGGGTGCTTCATCGAGTAATGCTGCTTCGTCAAGACCAGCGCATACAATGGCACCGACAGAAAAGCCCGGAAAATTTTTCGGTACAGACTTCAAACGTTGGCAGATGAAGATGCTATTCTATCTAACTACACTAAGCCTGCAACGATTCATCAAGGAGGATGTTCCATTCGTGGGAGAAGATACTCCTGAGGCTGAACGGTTTGTGGTAATTGAAGCATGGAAACACTCTGATTTCATATGCAGAAACTACATTTTAAGTTGTTTGGAGGATGGCTTGTATAATGTTTATAGTGTCATGGAAACTTCAAAAGAGTTATGGAACGCTCTTGAGAAAAAGTACAAGACAGAGGATGCTAGACTTAAGAAGTTTGTTGCTGCAAATTTTTTGGATTTTAAGATGATTGACACTAGGTCGGTCATCACTCAAGTCCAATAATTACAAGTC